>JAPWLS010001333.1:0-42190 GCA_028551675.1 Tineola bisselliella
CAGAAAAAAAAAGTAAATAACATTACATAAGTCACATAATTCTCAATAAAAATCATGAGTTCACCAATTGAGTAGTAAGACTTGTTTATTAAAAATACGTTGAGATTCTTTTTTAAATATGTTAAAATTATCAATAGGATATCTCTTATAACCCTGGGTAGATGGTTGAATATCCGCGGGCCCATACCGAGAACACTAAATAAAAACTTTAGTTTACATTAAGTCGAAGCATGGCGAAAGTCCCAGTTGCCAGGAAGGGAATCACAAATTCCGCTTGTCCATATTAAATGAGGGTGCGATTTAAAAAGCCTCGACCACTCTTCAATTATGTACAATGCCTTATACACGAAATTTAACCTTAATGTTACGAAATAAGGAGTACCATTTGGGAAACAATTAGCGAGCCCGGCCACGATTTATGACAGGGGCGACGATAGCGTAATGCTACGAGTTTAAAAAATATATCCGCAAGCACGTACATTATGACTTCATATCTAGAGGTCTGTCGACATTACGTATTTTAGATATACCAGGTTATTTTAGGACATGATGAAAGCAATTTCATATGCAATGAAATGAAATGAAAATCGTTTATCAGCATAGGCACTAAAGGCGTGCACTTGCTCATCGTTAGACTCTACCGTGACTTCGGAAAGGCGTATGACGAGAAGAATACCACAAGAAACTCGTCAATACATAAAATAATAATAATAAAAAAAATCATATTACATCTTAGATGAATATCTTATAGATAAAAAAGCTTGGACATAATCTATGTCATTTTATGTTTACCATTAGGTATAAAATAGGATGACAATGCTCCTATGCAGCAGCTATTCTTCTACATCAAGGTAGATTCATTATATACTAGTTTTTACCCCCGGCTTCGCTCGCATTTAAGCATAATGCATATCGCATCATACTAACTATAGTCAATTGGAAACTATAGTAAAATACATACATATTTTTTTAAATAAAAAGTATCCTATGTTACTTCTAGTACCTCCAAAAATATGTGTACAAAGTTTCATTGTTAAGTATAATATTTTCAAGTGTTAAGTAGTTTTTGCGTGAAAACGTAACAACATTCACATTTATAATATTAGTAGGGATTATTATGACATTAGTATGTAAGTAGACAATGCCAGTATAAGCAACTAAATCAAATTGATAATGATTAAATTTATTTCATTTGTAAAAAGCGCTCTATTGGAGCCCAATTACTAAAACTAAATAAATAAAATATTAAGTTTCGCCGCGACCACGTCAGCTGCATTTTCCCAAACTTCGGGATAAAATAATGAAAATGATTATTAATGTTTTATGTCATAACTTTTTTAGAATCCTTTAAATCAGTGTTTTTTAAAGTGGGACCCACGCTCCACAGGGAAGCGATTTGATTGTTAAGGGGGGCAATTCGAAAATGCGCTTTCGCTCTGGGTCATTTAAATGCAATGCCAAACACGAAAAAAGCAAATTCTTAAATAATTGCTGGGTGTTTGGTTATGGGAGCATAAGAATTTTAGAAAAGCTAAGGTGGGGCATGGCACAAAAAAGGTTGAGAAACACTGCTTTAAATCAATATGCCTTTTTACGGTTATATGATAGCTTAAAACAAATATTATCATTTACGAAAAGATTATATAAAATATATTATAAATAGCTTACCTAAAGCGTGTATCTAACAAAAAGGCGGGAAGACGACATAAAGCCCACCAAAAGATGACAGTTATTGTCTTTATTCAAACGAGGCTTTGGTATACATAACAAAGAAGACATAAAAGAACTACAAACATAGCACACAATAGAGAAAATAATTCATTTATTATTTGAGAGGGAAAACACAATATTGAATGAAAGGTATCGTTAGGAGCGTAGCGTACATCGCGTGGGCGTCCGTCGTGATGACGTCACGAGCGATCGCCTCCTGACTCTCGTGGCATCGGGCAGCTATTAGGACCAAAGCTGCTAAAGAATGACAGATTCAATTACATTGATAAAGTTAATTGAATTTACTGTTTCGTGTTGAATCTAAGAATATCTTTTCACCTAATTTTTTTCTATTCAATTAAGCATTGCAAGCAGTAAGCAGTAATTTTATTTAATGTACGAAATCACAATGTAGTCAATGGTAAGCAGATAAATTGATATATGTTAAAATGTTTTATATATACATATATATATTTTAAAATAAAAGAACAGTAAACTTAAAGCTCGGTTTCATAATGAAGGGAACAAAATAATTAAATAATAAAGAGCAATATAAAGTCGCGTAAAGAATTATCAACCCTTAATTAAAATTTAACCAAAAACTTTCCTCGTTTCAGTCAAAGAGATCCTTAATTTTGGATAAAATACTTTTTAGAGTTCTCCTTGGGTCTTCAACAATTATAGAACTTGCTCTCTACATACATATACCTCGAGCATGCGCTCTTGTATGTGTTCCAAACTACATATATAACATACTATATTATTAATTAAGAATATATATGTATAGTTTTTTATATAAGTACTAGCTTTTACCCGCGGCTTCGCTCGCATTTAAGTCATTAAATAAGTATCAGAGGTCATTTCAATAGAAATGAATCAATATGATTCCAAACAGCTGAAACTATAGTCATTTGGGAACTATAGTAAAAAATAATATATATTTTTTTAATAAAAAGTATCCTATGTTACTTGTAGTACCTCCAAAAATATGTGTACAAAGTTTTATAATGATCGGTTAAGTAGTTGTTGCGTGAAAACATAACAAACAAACTCACATTCACATTTATAATATTAGTAGGAACAATAAAAACTTTAAAAAATAATGAAGAACTAAACCCGTTTGCAAAATAATTTTTACTTTTTTTTTAACTATATTTTTTAATGAATTTATATTTTAAAATAGTAGTATAAAAAAGTAGTATAGTCAATAATAAATATGATAATTGTATCACCTGTTGTTCCGCGGAATTTCACATAACGCGTGTTGCTCAGCCGGCGCGAGCATAGGGCGGTACGTTTTACTGAAAACTGAATCTTTCAGGGACAGTATTGTCGTATGAAACCCGACCCCATTTTAGGGGTAAAATTAACTAATTACACTTTCATTATTCTCTTTAATTATATCTTATTTTAAAATACTTTTTGTTAATTGTAATAATGTTTATTTTAAATAAAGTTTAGGATAAATTTTTAAATAATAATTTATTAAAATTTATTTATTTCAAGTATATGATTTAAAATGTATAATATATACGTATATTTAATTATTAATTATTACTTTTTTTAATAAATAATATTATATTTAAAATATATAACAATACGTATTTAGTTAAACATACGCGCATATATTTTATATATTTCAAAATAAACGTAAATAAAAATAAACAATCCGACGACGGGGTGACCAAGGGGTAATCGATACGCTGGCAACCCAGAGCTCGTCTCCCCCTCCCCTCGCAGCCTCATCGACCGTGAGCTGGTCGCAAGCCTTTGTACCTACACGAAGCACAATTAATTACCTTTCTTGCCTTAACTATTGTCATTTGTATTGACAATGTACCTTTACACTCTCATTTCAGGAGCTTTTTGCTAATGTTTTACATTAATTAAATTGAACTCTTTAAGATAATTTATTGTAATAAGTAATGCATGTTTGGTCGATATATTATAGAAAGTGAATTTGTTTTGAGACTGTTTTTGTTTAGCTGTTGACATTGATTGGTTATTATTATTATTTGTTATGCTATTTAGACTTGACATTTTATTATTAATATTATTCTATTTTGTAATTTGACTCCTCCTTGCATGGCGGAATTAACTGTAAGACCATGCAAGTGACTGTACTTATATTAAAAAATTATACATTATACTTTCATAGATAAAATTAAAACCTTCACAGTTGAATTTGTTCATAAGCTTCAGAAATTACAGTTCACATACGTCACGTTTACGAGATATTAAAGTTTATGATGCTACAGAGACGTAATAACTATGACGCAAGGATTGGAGAAAGCAGGGGTTTTTGTCTGTTAAAATAATAAATATACAATGATACAATCTCTATTCCAAACCAGAGGCTACTCAGACATATACGAAGTTTCGTGATATGGCCGACACTTCTATAGCTTACGTAAATTTTGACACAAGCCTGTAAAAAGTCTTGTCAAACGTCCATAAAATAAGTTCTGAGTTGCCTATCCATCGTGACGTCAAACGCCCGTATTTTCGTCCGAATTTCGTGCGCCTGAGTAGCCCCCCAGGACAAGTACACAAGAACCAGGACAGCACAAACATATAAAATTATAAGGTATCAATAGAATCATTAAAAAGAAGTGAATTATGTGTCTACCAACAATGGTCTCCAGATGTAGAGGCGATTTGAGAGGTGTTTTTTTGCAAATTTTCCTCCCTTACAAAAAGGTTATTTTTTTGTTATTTCCGATCTGAGCGTGAGATTATTCATCGATATAATTGCTGCTGGAATATTAAATGAGCGAATGCCGACAGGTGCGCCTGTGATTGATGGTGGCTGCCATACTGCTGGAGCTGTTCTTCACAATTAATAAATTCACAAACATCACTTAGAAACCCATTACTTTCGGTATTTACATTGTTTTCAATTCAATTTTCTATTTCGAAATAAGATACATCAATTTATATTTACACTAGCTTTTACCCGCGGCTTCGTTCGCATTTAAGTCATTAAATAAATATCAGATACCATTCCAGTACTCAATATTTTACTATAGTCAGTTGGAATCTATACTAATATATATATATATTTTTAAATAAAAAGTATCCTATGTTACTTCTAGTACTACCTCCAAAAATATGTGTACAAAGTTTCATGATGATCGGTTAAGTAGTTGTTGCGTGAAAACGTAACAAACAACTCACATTCACATTTATAATATTAGTAGGGATATCACAGATGTCTACAATACTGTACTTTTGCGGCGGTCCTCTGTACAAGCCGAAAATACTTATTTAAGAAGATTTTAGGTTTTTGACGTTTATTCTGTCATTGTCATCTTTCTTATCTTTTTTCCTTTTCTTCCTCCCTACTATATAAATGTGAATGTGAGTTTGTTTGTTACGTTTTTACGCAGCAAATACTTAACCAATCCTCGTGAAACTTAGTACCTACACATATTTTTGGAAGTACTAGAAGTAACATAGGATACTTTTTATTCAAAAAAATATATTATTTTATACTATAGTTTCCAATTGACTATAGTTTCAGCTGTTTGGAATTTTTCTATATTTATTTATATTTTCGTCTGTCATTTTTATATATGCAGTATAAAACTATTTGAATTTTTGAGGTTAGATCTATTGAAATGATCTCTGATACTTATTTAATGACTGAAATGCGAGCGAAGCCGCGGGTAAAAGCTAGTTAATGATATATTTAATCCGTTTTATTATTTCACATCAGTGTTTCCAAGCAATTTAAAAAGTGATCTATTTAAGGAACATATTCTAAGGTTACATTACAGGCCATCATCAACGATCCATTAAATCATTTCCGGGGATTATAAAACTCGAAAGGGCACCAAACCCTTTCTGAGAAGGGCAAGGGTCCTTTCATTACAATTATCACACAACATTGTGTAGGCATAATACATATACAACTAGCTTTTACCCGCGGCTTAGCTCGCATTTAAGTCATTAAATAAGTATCAGAGATCATTTCAATAGAAATGAATCAATACGATTCCAAACAGCTGAAACTATAGTCAGTTGAAAACTATAGTAAAAAGTATCCTATGTTACTTGTAGTACTTCCAAAAATATGTGTACTACGTTTCATGTTGATCGGTTTAGTAGTTGTTGCGTGAAAACGTAACAAACAAACTCACATTTATAATATTAGTAGGGATATTCTACACTAATATATAAATACATGTAGTTCCTTCTAGTGGCTGGAAAGGCTCCGAAATTCGGCTGAATTAATAAAAATTAATTAGATGTTAATTAGAAGATTAACTAAGCCTGTCTATACAGCTATATTTAGTGATTAGAGTTAGTTGTATATTATTGAATATGAGTTCAATTATAAAAATAAAAGAGGTCACATACGTCCTGCGGTCAGCGTCTGTCGGGACCAATAAAACTGAGATACAGTCAGCCATTAAATCTGCCTCTACACACAGTCGGGACACAAATAAATCTACGGGACAATTCAATTTATAGAAAAAAAACCCATTTCATTCAACGAAGCGGCTAAACCCGCTTGATTTTTTTTAACACTTTCAATATCTATGCAATATTCTTTCTGCGGTTTTCAATGATTTTGTGAAATACTAGCTTTTACCCGCGGCTTCGCTCGCATTTAAGTCATTAAATAAGTATCAGAGATCATTTCAATAGAAATGGATCAATATGATTCCAAACAGCTGAAACTATAGTCAGTTGGAAACTATAGTAAAAATAATATATTTTTTTGAATAAAAAGTATCCTATGTTACTTCTAGTACCTCCAAAAATATGTGTACAAAGTTTCATAATGATCGGTTAAGTAGTTGTTGCGTGAAAACGTAACAAACAAACTCACATTCACATTTATAATATTAGTAGGGATATTGTATAATGTAATACAAACTTAGTTATAATAATCATTATTGCACATTACAATACTAAGTTGTATAATCAGTAATAACAACACGAATGAAGTAGTCACGTAAATTCGTGGAAATATCCCAACATTGTAAAGTAGGATAAAGTTGTATAAAATCAGTATCTTTACGGCGATCTATTTGACCGGGGGCCAGGGGTGGGGGAAGGGGGATGCAGGAGGGGTGGCACAGGGGGACAGAGGAGCAGGTTAACAAAGTTAATGAAGTCCTTCGAAAAGTCAAATAAACGCTTTGATCATTTGACTTTATAAGTCATACAAATTATAACTCGAAACTTATTTTTAACATTTAAGTTTAAACTTAAATCAAAGTAGACTATATTTAAGAAAAATGTTTGAACAAAAAGCTGTCATTTCTGTTTAAATCATAAACAGATGGAATTGAGAAATATTCCAGATTAATAATTAGCTATTCAAATAAAAGTACATCCCTACTAATATTATAAATGTGAATGTGAGTTTGTTTGTTACGTTTTCACGCAACAACTACTTAACCGATCATCATGAAACTTTGTACACATATTTTTGGAGGCACTAGAAGTAACATGGGATACTTTTTATTAAAAAAATATTATTGTTTACTATAGTTTCCAACTGACTATAGTTTCAGCTGTTTGAATCATATAGATCCATTTCTATTAAAAATGATCTCTGATAATCATTTAATGACTTAAATGCGAGCAAGAAAATATAGTTATCATATTGATTCATTTGTATAAGTATATATATAAAAATTATCACATTATATATATATATATATATCAAAGTTGTAGTAAAACTAAGAGCCCTGTTTTTCCTATTTTCCTGCGAACTATCTCGCAAGGAGGGTTAATTCAATAACGTCAGCTTCCTGCCTAAGGAGGATCCCTACCCTTTCGTATTGGATAAAATAACACCCACCTGAGTGCCGTTTACATGAACATACATGTATACGCTTGTCTACTTCAGATTTCACCCTTATTTCTACACTAGCTGTTGCCAGCGACTTCGTTCGCGTAATAATGAAGTTATAAAGTACTATGAAGTTTAATGATGTTTCATATTTCAGTCAACAGACAATGCCTATCACACTTCTGTCGCAAAATCCGTTCTTAGCTATCTGCTAACTATAAAACTACCTCCTGCCAAATTTCATCTTTCAAGCGGTTTTCAAGATTTTTATAGTGTAAATATACTATTGCATATTTTAACATGAAAAAGCAGTTATTGTGACATAACTGTAATAGTTAGACATATGGTGTTGCTGACTTTTTTTGTAGATATTGATGTCCTCTATAAAACTGTAGTACATCACTTTGCTCTATTGTCAATAATTTCCGCAGCGTACGCAATATAATGATTATTTTTCACACTTTGTGTTATATTATTGAAATTTTCATACGGATCTCTAACGTTTTTGAAAATATTCTATAGCCTATGTTAATCAGGGATAATGTAGGATTGTAATGGTAAAAGAATTTTTCAAATCGGTTCAGTAGTTTCGGAGCCTATTCAATACATACAAACAATCAAATGTTTCCTCTTTATTATATTAGTATAGATTATTAGGGCAACGTTCTTCTACCGAGGTAAGCCTCTGCTCGCCCTCATGGAACATCAGTGGCTTTTCTCTCACCACACCAGACATGTCCAATCTGATCGAGAAAGTTATTTTTAGATCTTACTACATCACGCTATGATCCTATGGAGTATATTTTTAAAATAAAAAAATGTGATTTTTCTACGATGATTTTAGTTGAAATGAAATAAAAATAGTTTATTAGCACAGGCACTAAAGGCATCGTTAGACTCTACAATGGCTTCGGAAAGACGTATGACGAGAAGAAGACCACAAGAAACTCGTCAATCATAGCCTGTACATAAATTTATTGATATAACTATTATTATTAATTAGGTATAGTTTTTGCGGCTTTACTTTTGTTTAGCGTGTGTTAAGTAGTTATCACCATTCCTGTCGTGGGTCATAATTGAAAACTTGCTCCAGTTATTAACCACATATCTGACAATTGATAGATTCAAACTAATACATCCTATTTAAGCGGACGTCTTTATCATAGTAGCTCCAATCTTTAATTTCAGTTCAATCAGTCGAAAATCTAAGAAGATTTATACAAACTTCCATTACCTATTTTATCCCCTTGGGGGTGGAATTTATCAAAATCCTTTCTTAGCGGATGCCTACGTCATCACATCTACCTGCATGCCAAATTTCAGCCCGATCCGTCCAGTGGTTTGGGCTGTGCGTTGATAGATCACTATGTCAGTCAGTCACCTTTGAGTTATATATATTTAAAGATAATATCGTTTTTGTGATGTAATTGTAATTTATAATAAAAAAGTGGAATAGTGATGTACATCTAGTATGTTATGTTATTATATTAGACCAGTGTTTCTCAACCTTCTGTGTGCCGCCAAATTTTAGATATATAATAATGTTAATATTACATCTTATTTGTGTGAATTCGGATTTTCAGCATTAACCAACATTAAAACTAAAAATGATCAAGATTGTTAAACGTAGAAGACGATGTGAGAGTAGCATTGTCATTAACACGTTAACACGCTTTCATTAGCTTGGGTTGTATGTATGTATGTAACGGAATATTTGAGCATAATTTTCACCAATTTCCAGAAGTCTGATTAATTTGAATCTTTGCATACGTATTAAGGATCGATGACAATGCAATAATTTAATAACAGTTTCCCATTATCCTTATTAGGACTGCCAGGATTTATAAATTCTTTTATAGATCCTGTGTAGTGGAGTAAAAGAGATAAAGCTAGCGCGCGTGTTTTTCTAGTTTTTTAAACTAGACTAATTACGACCAAATATAAATGAAATTATGGAAAAGACATCAAGCTTAAATATCGCATTAAAAGTATTCTTATTAACTTGTAGTTAATCCCTTAATAAATGTACTGTTATTTCGCATATTTAAAATTATTATTATATACTATTTTACGTAGTGTGTTACAGGTAAGTAAATAATTTTTAGACTTATATTTTTCTTTGTGTGTCGCGACAAAAAATGTTGAGAATCACTGTATTAAACCTTCAGATATGTACGTACATATTTGCGAAGGACAAACTGGAACATTGCTCACAAATTATATTAACGTCACCGCGAATGACGAATCGAAGAGCTCCTATTTTTATATATTATTTTCCTTCGCTTTTCTTTCTATAAAACAATTTGTCTTCTATTTTCTTTATATATCTCCATATATCGCCATCTCCTTACTCACTTACTCTGTATTATTTTTTCTCTATATTAAGTAATAAATAAATAAATATATAAAGGAAATTATTTAAAATTATTTTGCTTATAATTCCCGCTATGTTAGGTCGATGAAGGAAAATAACCTCCACCAACATTCAATAACTTGTCTCGACGCGTTTCGCCACTTCACGTGGCATCATCAGGATACGTGTGGTCGCTTCGGCTTCGCTTCGACGACGATATAGGTATATATCACGACATACTGTTCGACAATACTATGGCCGACGAATCGATGCAGCTACCTCACTACTCACAGAGAGAGGCCATTTAGGGTACTAAGGGCTTGTTACAAAAAGATGAATATATTTTTAATCGCAATAAGTAAGGCTGGTTGAAATAGTGGCAGGTGTGGCGGAATTCGAAAGGACACCGTTCGCTTATAAAGCACTCTGGCCTGCGAGCGAACGCAATTACGGCCCCGCCCTTGACCCAGAAAGGCACATTTACACTAAATTCGGGCAACAGGTCTATTGCGTCGGTGTAAATGCTCACCTTCATTACAATTGTCTCAACATTCGTTTTATTTATTACTAATAACATTTATATTATTTCTTTTTGCATTATTAGACTTTTCCAAATAAGTGGTAGTAATTTATACTATAGGTGTCATTGATAGAAAAGAGGTTAATAGTGTATATGTTGTTTTTTTATAAATAAAACTGTCAATTTGAATTTGGAATGAAAGAAAAGAGGAATGCGAGGGACGTGCGAATGAGGACTTGGATGTTGGTTGCGAATGGGAACGGATGTGTGTGCTTAGATTATAAGAGATTAATAATATAGTTTAAATATAATTTTCAAGAGTTTTCATTGACAGTCCACTTGCTCTATTGGCTACAATAGTAAATAAGCGACTAAAATATATAGTTATAACAACATTTCCATGATCATAGCAATATTTGAACATAAATAAAAACAATTTCATTTCGAAAAAAGCTGATATTTATTTCAAGTCGTACGAAACAAAATAGACCAATCACATGCTTGAAAAATTGTTTAATCTGATTTTTGACCAATGACAATCCATTGCAACCGTCTGCTGTCACTTAGCTGTCATTACGTTCTGTTACACGCATTTATAAGAAAACGTTTCAATCGCTACTTATTAATATATAAATAACAGAAATTCAAAAAATGCAAATTAATGTTTAAACTGGATATTTGATATATAAGTATATGCAACATATTATTATTTTATTTTGATTACTATCTAATAATTGTCGTGTTTAAAGATTTATAAAATGCATAGGCTTAAGTGTCATTCATAGGTTGATAATATTAACCTGAATTATATTAATTTAAAAATATAGTGTTTCTATTCGTAATTGTGGTTGACAAAAGGCTTTTCTGTTGTTATTGTTAGCGATAAAGGCTGTATGGCCGAAATATTATGTCATCGTTGTGTGCCCAAGAGGGGTCGTTTATGTTCATTTAACGGAAGAAAAACCTCCCTTTCGGGGTCTTTATAGCATCTTAAACGGTTCAGCTCTATCTACTGCCAGTCCCTTCCATTCAGCGTTTTATTTTCAATTGCTGAACATTGATTTTTGTTTACGTTCTTTTATTATCTGTTATTGTATAGGGACGATTATATACATATTTTATAAGTATAATGTTGGCGATCGCAACCTCCTTTTAAAGCAAGCAAGCAGTCCTAATAAAAAACTGAAAAGCGAAAAGTGGATTTTTCTTTTGCACGGACTTAAATATATAATATATTGCGAATTAGCAGCAATAATAGTTTCCAATTGACTATAGTTAGTATGATCTCTGATACTTATTTAATGACCTAAATGCGAGCGAAGCCGCGGGTAAAAGCTAGTATATATATTGTACAAATGACACAAGTAAGTGAAAATATGAGAAATAGCTTTGACGTAGTTGTATCGGAGTTGAAGATAACCCGCTCGTAGGGCACACAAGTCGTGTTGGTGTTTTAAAATATGAATGATGCTCATAGTGGGCCGAGGGGGTGACGGCGATGTCTTCGAGCTCTAATTCATTATGCTAACGAGTGGATGCCGACGACAGTGATGGATGGGGCTCTGCGCGGGACCCTGGAGGGGGAAAATGCCTCAATAACATCCAACTATGAAAAACAACACACAAATTATAGACTACTAGCTTTTATCCCCGGCTTCGCTCGCATTTAAGCCATTAAATAAGTATCAGAGATCATTTCAATAGAAATGAATCAATATGATTTCAAACAGCTGAAACTATAGTCAGTTGGAAACTTTTAAATAAAAAGTATCCTATGTTACTTGTAGTACCTCCAAATATACATGTACAAAGTTTAATGATGATCGCTTAAGTAGTCGTTGCGTTAAAACGTAACAAACAAACTCACATTCACATTTGTAATATTAGTAGGGATATATATTTATCATAATTTTATGACGTCATCAATGTTTAACAATTACTTACCTATCTAAGTGAGACTCGAAGCTATCTATTGTTTTTTTTTTATTTCGAGCATGCTGTCCTAACCTATAATTAAAATTTCACTGTATACAATATTGCGCTATCTACAGAACTAATCCTAAGACTGTATTTCAGTAGATAGTGCTCTTCCTTACATTAATACCAAAATGTTGTAACAATGCATTAAAAAGTGCTTTATTATAAATATTTAATGTGTGTAGTCTGTTTGCTTGTTGTGTGTGCGTGTGTATAAAATAAAGTGTGTGTAGGTAGTAAAAAAAAGACAGAGATTTTTTGGCGTGCGTTGCTCCGCACCTATTATTTGTAAATTAACTAATTAAATATTAAATAAAGTTCAATACTGGGGTTTCAGTCTCGGGTTGAAGCCTATAAAGCTTCCTATAGCTGGCCAGAATACCTGGGTACCCCTGCCTACCAGTCGAAGGGGGGAGCACATAATACCTGGGTATCGTAATACCTAAATCTATTCTAAAATTTTGTAATTGAGTAATATTATTAATTTTTTTAAAAAGTATATGTAGCCTTTATTGTACCCACGCCCAATACTAAATTTTGTTTTTTTTATTTAAATTATTTTTAGATTAATTATTTTTTTTATTTATTTTTATGTAAGCTTAAAGTAAGTTTTTTTTACTAGGGTGTGTGTGTGTGTGTGTGTGTGTGTGTGTGTGTGTGTGTGTGTGTGTGTGTGTGTGTGTGTGTGTGTGTGTGCGTGTGTGCGTGCGTGTGTGTGTGTGAACAAATACCATCCCATAACATGCAATATTTTGTCATAAATGAACATATACACATTTAATAGCATTAATAAGGTAAGGGTGTTTTATTTAATAACGGTTAATAGTTCCTCGGTTCATGAGGTCCTTATATTAATGTAATTTTATAGAGAGCTTAAATAAATGAAATAAAATTGTTTTTATGATAAAATATTGCCATGATCAGGAGTCAAACCCGGGGCATCTTAAAGCCGAATATAATTTTGTTATACGTCCTTAGCTCCTGCGATGCAAAAGTAGGTAAACAACAACAGCTCCATTTGTAAAATGTTATTAAAATAATAAACGGGTTGTTAAATGGCTACTAAAATGGGGGAAAATGAGAAAAAACGAAACGTACATATAAATCTTTCTCAACAAGTGAAACGATACAAATAACAAACAATGCGAGCAACACATATACTAAGGAAATGTATTTTTACATATATTAATTTGCTAGCTTTTACCCGCGGCTTCGCTCGCATTTAAGTCATTAAATAAGTATCAGAGATCATTTCAATAGAAATGAATCAATATGATTCCAAACAGTTGAAACTATAGTCAGTTGGAAACTATAGTAAAAAATAATATATTTTTTGAATAAAAAGCATCCTATGTTACTTCAATTACCTCCAAAAATATGTGTTCAAAGTTTCATGATGATCGGTTAAGTAGTTGTTGCGTGAAAACGTAACAAACAAACTCACATTCACATTTATGATATTAGTAGGAATTGGTCGCATTATCTTTATATAAGAAATATATATATATATATATATACGTATGTGTGGATATTATTAGATAAATTGGTTCATTCATAGCACTACACATTCGCAGAAACGAGAGGCAACTTGCGAAAGTGAAAAGTGGCGGAAAATTAGCTTTATTGTTGGAAGTTTATTTTGTGTGAAAGTTTACTTAGCGTTGCTTTGAATTGAAACATACACGAGCGCGTTCAACATTTACTCGCGTCTGTCACACTTATTTCCCTTTTCTTTTTTTTTATTGAAAGCCCAGCATATGACCACACTCCACCTGATGTTAAAGTAGAGTGCGGTCCATGAGCATAGACAACTGTTACCACAGACACTATGCCGGCTTGAGGAGACGAATGTGCTCTGTTCAAATTAACAGGGCACACTCCTCTCGTTATCCCGGCTACTTCCAAGTTGATCCTGAAACGCGACTAGGTCAAAATAGTATATATATCCCTACTAATACTATAAATGTGATTGTGAGTTTGTTTGTTACATAACCGATCATCATGAAACTTTGTACACATATTTTTGAACGTACTAGAAGTAACATAGGATACTTTTTATTTTAAAAAAATAAATTATTTTTACTATACTTTCCAACTGACTATAGTTTCAGCTGTTTGGAATCATATTGATTTATTTCTATTGAAATGATCTCTGATACTTATTTAATGACTTAAATGCGAGCGAAGCCGCGGGTAAAAGCTAGTAATATATAATAGCTTGAGATGAATCTCTAATTTGCTAGCGAGTACTTTCCACTTGTAGGTACTCCCACCTGTGTGCTCACGTAGGCAGATAATATTACGTTAATATAAATCCACTATGTAGTTTTAACATTAATCTATTATTTAGAATGCTTAATTCTACAACCCACGCCAGTCGCGGAATGAACCAAAATATTGCAAACAATGATTTATTCTACTACCTGTGGGTTGATTGTGTGGGCTTAACACAAGCACTCATTATAAACTACGAATTACAAAAATATAAAATATAATCTTGCAAATTTATTTTTTAAATGGAACGAATAAAATATCAGGTCACAAGTGCGCGTGCCTTGCGTGACGTATGTACCTGTACAATAACTGAAATAATTTGAACGCGAACAACTTATATATTTTTTTCTACATATACAGTGGTATCTCGATATACGAGTGTTTTGAGATACGAGCCGCCCGCTTGAGCGATATTTTGCTTTGAGATGCGAGCAAGATTTGAGATACGAGGAATCGCACACGACCCCAACATGCGCCCAGGTCTACATCCGCAGCAGCATACGGTGCTTTGAGATACGAGCAAGGTTACATTACGAATTAAATTCGTATATCGAGGTACTACTGTACAGGTTGTTCACCTATAGCGATTTTAACGTTGATTTTTGGAACACTCCGTATAACACATGTTTTTTCCTATTTTCACGCGTTGATAACATTATAACATAGAAGAAAAGTTTTCGAAGTGGAAGAAGCTAGTCATACGTAAATATATGTTTATACTTGGGTCCCAATTAGGAATATATACATGTATTTTTGAGATTATTTAAGTACTGCACTATCTAATAATTCACTACAATACGGATTTTCCATTTAGAAGAGTATTTATTAAAGAGATTGAAATTTTAATAAGTGAATATAATTACGAGACATCTGTGGGAGGCGAACAAATCAATTCAAATGACATTTATTTTAATAAATTTTATCGAATTTATTCTGAAGTCTTATAGCCAATGTTACTTCATATAGACCGCAGTTCATCTGACGTTAGTTAGACTAAAGCATAATGTATATCAGGGGTGGCCAACCTGCGGCTCGCGAACCACATGCGACTCTTTGAAGGATTATTGATAAATGTACCCGAGCATGGGCGTAGCCTGTAGAGTACCTAATCAAATCTAAAAAACTTAATTATCTAGGTACTAACTATAATACTTAATATCTGTAAGAAAGTTAACACTCGACAGTCGTCAATCGACACAAAAAAATTCAACCGGGGTGAGACCGCGGGTATAGTTTGCTAGTTACATATTATTTTAGACTGCTGCCCCACCCTGAGCCCATGGCTGGTTACGCCCATGATTTCGGTTAGTTCACATTTCATTTTTGAGTTATTATATTTTAAAAATTATTATCGTTCCGTATGTGTTTCAAAATGTCTTTTAAGTTATTGACAACAAATATGAAAGACCAAGTGGAACGTTTTTCTAATACCTTTTAACACTAGGTTTACGGGACGCGTCAATTTGACGCATTTTGACTTTTATCAGAGAATTACCAAAAACTGTTTAAATTTTTATTTTATCTCTTTGTATGACTTTTATTCATTGATCGAGGGAAATATATATTGAAGTCTATTTTCTTTAAAAGTGTAGAATTACTGAACTTGTCTATGTGGTATACCTATAGCTACGATTTGCGTCAAATTGACGCGTTTTAGTAGAAGTAGGTACCTATATAGAAAACGTCCGTAAACCTAGTGTTAAATGTATTTAATTGCGGCTCGCGTAAAATTTCAAATTTTGAAAAATGGCTAGGACTATCAAAGTATCAAGCTTGGCCACCTCTGCTCTATAGATTCTGGAGTTACTTGAATGGGAAGTGGGTGGATTGTGCGTCTGAATAAAGCCGTATACCCGAAGTTACTGTGTTAAATATAGAATGCGTAAATGTAGTTTTCAGGTTTCAGTAAAGCGATACGAAATATGCGGGTAATAGATTCAAATAGCATGTTATAATGTACTCCATTGTAACGCGTATTTCTGGAAATTCAATATACAACTACGATGTGTTACAATGTGACTAACAAAATATATAAACAAAGAGTTCATTGGTCTTTAACACTAGAACTATCAGCCGGTCAATATGACCTATTTTTACCAACCGGTCAAAATGACCGCACGACTTGTGCTTGCATAATTCAAAAAATTTATGGTAGAATTGTAAAAAAGAGAATCGTTTACAAAGAATAATGAGTAAGGTTTTAGTCTTGTGATGAATTTTTGAAACCAGTTGGTAGTTCTAGTTTTAAAGGTAATAAACATTAATAGTTGTAGTACTATAAAAAACGACTCATCAAAATCTTAAACTTTTATATGATAGATGAATATCTTACTGATAAAAAAGCTTGGACATAATCTATGGCAATTTATGTTTACCCTTAGGTATATAATATATATATATGATGATGATATATATATAGGATGACATGAATATATAAATAGGATGACAATGCCCCTATACAGCAGCTATTCTTCTACATCATAGTAGATTTATTATATATTATTATGACATTAGTATGTAAGTGGACAATGCCAGTATACAGCAGCTAAATCAAATTGATAATTATTGAATTAATAAATTTATTTCATTTATATTTGTATATGTATTGACGAGTAAAAGCGCTCTATTGGAGCCCATTTGCTAAAAGTAAATAAATAAAATAAATAAATATAGTCCAGCTTACCCCAGAATTCGAATAAAGCGTAAGACCACATAGAATGTCTGAGTAGGCAATAATTTTACTATATTATATAATAAATAACACCTCGTTAACCTCGCCATTATAATCATAATTAAACCTTAAAAAAAAAAACCAAAAGTTCAAGCGTGTTTTTATATAGTTTTTTTGTTAATTATTTCATGTACTACAAGCTATGATTGACGAGTTTCTTGTGGTCTTCTTCTCGTCATACGCCTTTCCGAAGTCACGGTAGAGTCTAACGATGAGCAAGCCACGCTTTAGTGTCTATGCTAAAAACGATTTTCATTTCATTTCAATTACTATTGTTGTATTACAGTTTACATTTATTTATTTAAAACTTTATTGCACTTTCATACAAAAGGCGAACTTAATGTCCTTAGAAGCATCCGAAAGGCATATTAAAAATATAATAAAAAATAATAAACGACATTACTCAGAGCAGCCATTCTCAAAGTGTGTTCCGCGGAACCCTAGGGTTAAAATACTGCAAAAAATACCTACCAAAGGGAGATTATAAGGTTACATCTAAATATTCCAACTAAATATTACATTGCAATATGATTATTCATAAATACATATAAATCAGTTTTTTATAATTATATTAAGGCTTTTTCCTTCGCCAAAAAAGTTTGAGAACCGCTGACTTAGAGTATTGTATCATCTTGCGCCATTCCATTTACCATATAACTCTAACTCTCTAATGAACTCTATACAGTCCTTTTGTATGTTTGTTTACAATTCATGCAAATACGATTGAAACATATCAGAGTTATAGAATGTAGTATTCTCCTCGGAGGGATGGAGTCCTCCCGAGGGACTGTGTCTCTCGCTTTTTGAAATAAAATTACTTATTTGTCGGTACCAAAAATGTGTCGTAATACTTCTCAATGTCCAATGTTGGTTTAGATTTTTTCTAAAGTCTATCTTTAAAGATATTTTGCAGATTGAAAATTCGTTATAAAGAGGTTTTTAACAAATGTATTCGGAATTTAATGGTATATTTTGCATTAGCTCTTACGGGCAGTTCTAGGGGATTTAGAAAAATTCGTTAAATCGAGGAAATCGTTATATTAAGGTTACTTTGTAATACCAATTAGTCCGCTTAGGCAACCATACTGCTATTTTCAAAAATTATAATAAATCAAGCACATATTGAATTTACGAAATAGATAGTGGTTTCTTAGCTTTCAAACTAAAATGCAGAATTTCCTGTTTTCCTGAAGAAAAATGAAGGAAATGCAGAAGCAAGAATCCGATAAGATTGCATGGGTAATGCCAACCGCATTGGCTTGGGTTACCGAACGATCGACGTCTGCTTGCTTCCGTCTAATTCTATTTCAGAATTGAACCAACAAACAGATTTCTTAAGTTTTTTCCTCTTTTTAGATAGTTTGTACATAAAAGCTTTGATCAGCTTCAGATGTCAATTACAGTACTTTTTTTTATGACTGAATTTAATGTTGTATAGGTAGCTATATATATATTTTATATACTATGTTATTAATTTGACATTCATTGTAACCACTGTGCAATCTGATTTAACAATTATTTACTTTTTTTTCTGAGTTAAAATTCAGTTTTTTTTTTATTATTATTTTATGTACAGGCTATGATTGACGAGTTTCTTGTGGTATTCTTCTCGTCATATGCCTTTCCGAAGTCATGGTAGAGTCTAACGATGAGCAAGCGCACGCCTTTAGTGCCTATGCTAATAAACGATTTTCATTTTATTTCAGTGTTAGGCTGCGAATTTAATGTACTTTACAGTGGTATTGTGAATGTACGTATAATATTAAACCTATTTTATTTTCATGACATTTCAGCTATGTTGCAATACTGTAAGTGATAAACTCATGTGTAAATGACATTTCACTTAATCGTTTTAGATTCTTCTTGACTTCTTTTCGTGACCGAATCTCTACTTACCTCTTTGTTTATATCAGCGGGTCCTATTAACATAGTCCTAACTAACATTCAGTAATTTTGAGTATTTTGTTTGAAATAGTTTCAAAGTTTCCTCATCTCACGAAAAAAAAACAACAAACCAAGTATGTACATTGTACAATAACAACTTTAAATCGCTCCCCTGTATAATTTCGATTTTGTAGATCCTGAGGGCTACTCAGGCATATCCGAAGTTTCGTGATACGGCCGTCACCTCTGCCGCTTACGTGAACTTTGACATATGAGCCCGTCAAAATTGCTGTCAAATATCCGTAAAATAAGCAGTGTGGCCTATTCGTCGTGACGTCGCTGTCAAATCCGTAATTTCGTGAATGATTACGTAAGTGTTCCTGAGTAGGAAACGTCTGTATTTTTGTCCGAAGTGCGCCTGAGCAGCCCCCCTGTAACGGAACGCGTTACATTGTATAATGTAACGTGACCAACAGCGGTGGTCATACAATTACAAGTACGAACAACAATAATAAATATTGTTCTATTTAAACCACATTACAGATCCTACCTATGTTAATATAATCTAGCGATATGAACATATATACAAAAATATAGCCATATTTTTATTTAGACTTGAATATAGGACAGACTTCGCGTGGTAGCTGTGGTTATGATTTTATAGCTTTGTCGAAATTGCCTCCGTTGCGGCCGCGAACAAAACACAATTGTAGAGCTGACCACCAGAGTACAAGATACGAGCTATGCCACGTGAGGGTGTATTCTTGTTCTTGAAACAATCTTCAATTTCATTACTTTTAAGTCTGATGTTAAATTAATATTAGGCTCTCATCACATTTTATCACTCCTGGAGTGGAGTCTGTGATGAGAGACCAATGTTATCATAGAGAAATGTGAACAGGTAGCAGTTGCTCCTACTATACAGTCTTGAAACGAAAACAAAGCCTAAATCTAAGCCTCAGAGGGGCTGTTTAACCCTCCGTCGGGCGCGGCCGATCTCACAGGCACAGCAATTATAGGTTCTATGAAGTCTTTTAGTTTTTAGTCTGATTTAAAGGGGAAAAAAGTTGTTTTTTTTATATCTTTTGTATAAAATTTATTTTGATTTTCATCTTAGATTTAGTTTTAAAAATTTAATCATCAATTTTCTCAATGAGCCCGTCAAGCACACCGCGCCCGATCTAAGGAGTTTTTGAGGGGCGCCCGATCTAAGGAGTTTTCGAGGAGCGCCCGACGAAGGGTTAATTGTAAGCAAATTATGTGATTTACGAATTGATATGGTTTTATTTCTGTAAAATATTGGAGAGACAACAAGAATACACCGCCGCGATGTTATTGCAAGATATTTTATAATATTTAGGTTGGTTACGTTGCAATATTGCTTGCGCGGTCACTGTTATCTCTCGGTCGATGATTCGATACATTTTTCCAGCAAATCTAGGTTTTTAATATTGTACTTTGAGCGCGCCAGTCTGGTGCTGCGATGAAGATGAAGAAGTTCGAATCCAAGAATTTCTAATCAGTCATCCGTAGGTTCTTATTAGAACACTTGGACTTGTCAAAATAAAACTGTACTTATCAATACAACAATATGCAGCAACGACGACGACGCTCTCTACTCACTTCAACAACAAATATTAACTACTAGCAGTTGCCCGCGACTACGTCTGCGTAATAATGAAGATATAAAGTACCACCAAAATTAGGCATAGACATCTAATTGTGTGAACTTAAAATAAAATGTAATATTTCTTAAAACAACAATTGAAAATATTCTATAGCCTATGTTCATCAGGGATAATGTACGATTCTAATGGTAAAAGAATTTTTCAAATCGGTCCAGTAGTTTCGGAGCCTATTCAATACATACAAACAAATGTTTCCTCTTTATTATATTAGTATAGTATACAATCAGGTTTCACAGACTGTCATTTGCAGCTTCATTCATAGAGTAAAAAGCTTTGTTAATTAACGTTTGTTTTATATGTGTTTTAAATTGCAATTCATTCAACACCTTGACATCATCTGACAAGTTATAACAGAAGTACCTTTGGATTTCAGTATTCTGTTTGTTTTGACCTAGTTTTTCTTATCATGTTTGCTATAAATTTCAGTTGATAAGTCATTTTACAAAAACGAGCTTATTTGGCTAGTTTTACCTACCTACCATTTTGGTGAATTCCCAAAAAAAAACCAAAAATTTAAAAAAGTATAAAAACAAAAAATGGTCATTTTCGATGATTTTTTTTAAATAACTCGAAAAGTTATGAATCGAATTAAACTTAACAAAAACGAATCGATGCGTTTTTTAATACCTACAACTTTCTAATTTAACTTTTTCTGATCGGAGACATTGTTTTTTTTTTTTATTAAAAAGACTGTTTGTTCGAACTTTCGGAATTTTTTAGGTTAGGTTCGCCATTCCGGCGCGAGTTGCTCCACACAGAGACTCATATTCTTTTTTTTTCCTATACGATTGTATTTTTGTCCAGGTTAGAAATTTTTTTTTACATAGGACCAAAAGTTCATTGATTGGATATCAGCTCAGTCAGGTTCATTGACGTAAACCTCAAACATTTTGATTTTCCGATCACTGCACTAACTCAGGTCTCTCAAAATAATCAAAATAAAACAAACAATTTTGATTTAATAATTGATTTTATTAGCGAATAACACTCGTAATAAATATTATAACAAAAATGTATTAACATGAAATTCATGAAACTGAAAATTCCACTTTATACTTACAATTGTCCTATATAATTATAATACTAATTTGCCATTGATTACGTAATATTTTGAGACCGAACAAGACATCACTTGCACATACAAAAAACCTATAACTTTTATTGATTTTAAAAACTTTATTATGCATTCTTTGACTACAATGAGATCTAAATAATTTCCAAAAACACACACACAAAAAATATTTATACTAAAATAAATAAAATTACTAAAAGAATATTATTTAAATTACAAACAAAACGTGATTTTAAAAATGTTTCCACACAAAATAACACGTATGTTTGTAATCATTGTCTAGATATACCTACTATATGAGTTTCTAAGCGAAATAACTGCCACCAATGTCGGCCGCATTCTTACCTGATAGAGGCGTGGCAGCCTTTGCGGCCGCTTTGAGGTGCCTCTTCTTGTGCCTACTGAGCAGCAGCGACGAGGAGAAGTGTTTCAGGCACGTCTCACACTCGAAGGGCTTCCCGCCCCTGTGGCTGTGCAGGTGTTCCCGCAGCGTGCTCTTGGCCTTGTACCTCCTGTCGCAGAGCTCGCACTTGTACGGGCGCTCGTCGCTGTGCCATATCAGGTGGTGTTTGAGCGCCGCCTGCGAGGGGTATGGCTTCCCGCAGACCGGGCACGCCACGGTCACCTTGCTGTGCATGCGCTTCATGTGGCTCCTGAGCGAGTACTCGTCCTTGAACACCTTCCCGCACTCGTGGCAGCACTGCGGCTTGTGTTCCACGTGGCGTATGCTTATGTGGAGCTACAATTGTATACTGTATATATATTGGTGTTACATAAAACTCAGTTCAAATAGAACTTTACTATCCTACAATATTATCCTATTATTCAAGGTTTATGCAATTTTTTCACATATATAGGTATATATTTATTCTTTTATTGATATTTAATTTCAAAATCAAGTCAAAGTTAAAACTGGTTTACACTACCCCAGGGGTTCGGCAGACTTATCAACCAGATGAGCCGAATATCAAGCTTGTAGATTTTCCCATGCCTTCAGAGAGCCGCAACATGAACTTTATTATATTTTATAATGAAAGTATTATTTGCTTCAGTGAGTTGTAAGAAGAGCCAGATAATCTGCCGACCCCTGCACTATCCTATTCACTTCATCATTCGCATGTTCCAATTAAAACACTTGGACTTGTTAATAATACTAAAAAATCGGTTGTCTGTAAAGTCGGTTTACTGACGATAGTTGAACGTGACAACGTCTTAAGAAAATACTGATGGAATGGTAGCATTTTTCAAAAGAAAATTTTAATTTCATTTGTTTAATAGATTTGTATGTATATAGAGAAGGAGGTAATTGGAAATCACAATGAAATTGATCAAGATCAAGATCACTTCAAGCCTTACATGGAACGCCTCAGAGCGAGGTAACGCCGCATGAGTCATGTTTTTTCGTGCGTGCAGCCGGCTCAATCGAACTATAAGACGTTGTCACGTCAAAAACTGCAAAAGCATCTTGTTCCCTGAAATAAGTTTAACATCACACGATATATATTCTGAAAACAGGTTTACCTTAAGGTTGGAGAGGCGTTTAGTTGTGAAACCACACACATCGCACACCATGCTTTTTATATTGGAATACAGATGATAACTGTTTATGTGCGCTCTCAGGTCATACTTCATTGCAAATCTGGAAATTACACAACTAGACTAGGACGACGAACAACACGCTACAGGGTGGGGCACGGGAAACTCCCACATTTCAAAAGAAAACTATATGATACATTAAAAAAACATATTTGGCATAAAGTCATATAATAAGCTGCCCGATGATATTAGTAGCCTCCCTCTTTATCAGTTCAAGAAAATCATATTACACGTTAGATGAATATCTTACTGATAAAAAAGCTTGGACATAACCAATATCATTTTATGTTTACCCTTAGGTATACAATAGGATGACAATGCCCCTATACAGCAGCTATTCTTCTACGTCATAGTAGTAGACATTAGTATGTAAGTGGACAATGCTAGTATACAGCAGCTAAATCAAATTGATAATTATTAAATTAATAAATTTATTTCATTTGTATTGACGAGTAAAAGCGCTCTATTGGAGCCCATTTACTAAAAGTAAATAAATAATATTTAGTATAGAATAGAACACTGCAATTTTTAAAGATGTGGGAGATTCCCGCGCCCCATGCTATACATACACGGAATATTGTACAATCCGCATAAATATGCCTGTCCTATCGACTATATGAATGAAAAAAACGAATAACTCACTTCTTATGACAATAATCGCATTCGAATTGGCAGGAATGCGTTCTCAGATGATGCCGCCATTTCTTATAATTCTGGTATGTATTGTTGCAGAGCCTGCATATTCCCGGTGTGAGGCCCAAGTGGACGCCGCGGTAGTGGTGTTCGAATCGCGCCGGCATTAGGAACCTCTTATCACATTTGTGACAAAGAAACATTGTTAGTTTTGAGGGCTGATGCTGGTACCTAGAGGTTTACATAAATTGCTGAAAATTATCACTACCTACCTTCTTATCAATGCATGTCTATACTGAATGTAGGTATAGTAGGAAAACATAGTGGTATACCTATCATGACCATTTATTTTTTTTATTCAAAACGGGACATTGGTTTATTTACGTCAATTGGTAGCTTTATAATGAAAAAAAACAACTCATTTTTTATTAAGTTTTATTTTATTTATCAAAATAGTGTTTATTACAAATTAAAAGAGTAATTTTATACAAATACTCAGTTATTTTTATATTTTTCAGAGGAATAAATTTGTTTTAATACAGCTGATGATGATTTTAAGTAAGAATAAAATTCTTGGCTTTTATTTATATTTAATCTTAGATTATTCCATTCAGTTACTTTTATAACGTGTTGTAGTTAAAGATGTTGGAAAACTAGACAAACTTGCGTAGCAAAGCTTTTTTCGGGGACACCGGGACGGAGAACGTAGGTATAGTCACGTTAGGTATACCTCACACCTATCTACCATTCGAAACAATAAAGAAAGTAGTGTGTGTGAAAGCACTCCTTTCGCTGATTGTACCTAATACACATCCCATACCTATGTGCGAATAATTCAGCCAAATCCAGCGCCTTGAAGTCGCATTGTCTGCAATCTCGGTCAACACTCAACGCGTGTTCATGTAAATGTAGTTTCATTTCTTCAAAACTCTCTGTTGTTTTGTCACAAATACCTTTAAATCGATAATAGTTCACTGCTATTGGCCAACAACAATAATAATAACAATAATACTTTATTTAACACGTTGAAGACCGCATGCGCACCGGTGAGCATGATTTAAATACATACAATACAAAAAAATATTAGAAAAATAATACACGTAAAAAAATGCCAGTCCATATGTGAAAAATACGATTTTGCAATGCGGTCTTCAACGTGTTAAATATTTCAGTTTATACATAAAGAATTACCCAGCGGTTCTCAAACTGTCCTGTGGGACAGATCAACAATCCAATTAACTATACATAATTGCGGACACTAGGTTAGGTACAAAAAAAGAAAGGGGAAGGTAGGTAATTTCTGACAATATAATAAATATATATACAAAAAAATATATAAGGTTTAATCTATCTATATTAATTTCACTATCTTCAATACAAATCAATTTTCAATACAATTGAATTGAATTGTGATATGTTCTGTCTGATAAGTGTATATATTCTAGTATTTATATATATACTAGCTGACCCGGCGAACTTTGTTCCGCCTTATAAGCAATAAATAAACAGATTTTGGATTTGATTAAGTTCACACAACAAATAAAAAAATCAAGTATTTTAATGATCCTTTATTATTCATGTATTTTGTTGCATAGGTTGCACTCTTTAGTTAACCACCTTGGGATACACGACATTTTTTGTTTTATTATCAGGTGCAAAAACAAACAACGCAGATGGTCTTCCGACCCGTGAACATGCCACATATAATTGACCATGGGAAACACATGGATTTTCCAGATTCAGACCACAAACTTTCAAAGATTGGCCTTGTGATTTGTATTTGTTTAGTTGTCATTTCCGTTTTGTTATTCCATCTCAGATACGTTTTTGGTATATCACGTTTTATAATGACTTTTGTTGCATTATGAATAAAATATAAATGCAGTTTTAACATGAAAAGCTGTTTATTTTCAATCACAATGACATAATTGGCAATAGTATTTTAAGCCTAGAATATTAATTATGTAACATTACTCCTCCTGAAAGCTCAAACTCGTAGGAGGTTTACTTCGTTGTGTGGAAAGACGTAGTGCCTCGTTTAATGCTGCAGACGGTGAGGGTTGAGGCTCCCGCTGTTCATGATTCTACTGTTGAGCGTTAGGAGACCCAGCTGATTTGTCTCCGTGTCCATCTGATAAACTTTGTTGTGTGATTTGAGTTGATGCACCAGGTTGATAAGTCATCGCGTTTTGATCCACGACTATAATAGGAATAATTCTTCGGCTTCTTGTTGTTACTCACAGTATCGTTTTTCGTTTCCAAACTGTTATCGTTACGAATGACATCCTTATCATCGTTGTTCTCATCGTTAGTTTCCCTTCGCCTAAGTTGATCAGAGTGTTTCCGTTTGATTACTCCATTGTTCATTTCAACTTGATAGGAGTAAGGCCCGGTGCGTTTTGATGTATTCCCTGGTTCAGAGCCTTTTCCTATAGATTTGTTAACCCAGACCATGTCTCCAATCGAATATTCTGGCGGAATAGTTTCTTTAACTGATGGCTTGAGTTCCTGGAATAACCCAGCTCTTTCAAGATCTTCCTTAACACTTGACTTAAGAAGATCAATCGTAGTGCGCATTTATCTTCCAAACAACATTTCACTTAGTTGGTATCATTACCTTAGTTGGCGAATCTTTTTTATTCACTGGATACGTTTGGTTGCTTTCATTGTCGCTAGATTCGCTAGACGTGTTGTGTCGTGCTAGGCGTCTCGTTCGAAACTATTTATGCATTGCTTTGCCGCTACTAATGCACACTTTTGAGAAGTGGTTGTTCTTCCCGCATAACCTACAGCGTTTGCCTCTGGCTGGACATTCCTCTAAATTATCGTGATAGTCTCCAAGGGTGTTCCCAAATTCGCAATAACCAGCAAGGCTACGTAGTTGTAAAGAAAACTTGTAGATTGTTTCACCTTCTTCCCGATGTCATGTTTCTCGACACTTTTTCTGAGAGTACGTACGTTTTCTTTCCATAATGATTGTTCAATACAATACTTGCCGATAGACATCGTTATTTGCATTATGAATAAAATATAGATGCAGTTTTAACATGAAAAGCTGTTTATTTTCAACCACAATGACATAAGTGACAATTGTATTTTAATTATGTAACAATTTTTATTCCCTTTGACGTTTTATGTCACGCCACACGGGAACGCGGTCGAACGTGATAAAAAGTATCCTATCTCCGTTTCCTGGTTCTAAGCTACCTCCTCACCAATTTTCAGCCAAATCGGTTCAGCCGTTCTTGAGTTATAAATAGTGCCACTAACACGATTTTCCTTTATATCCAACGGGATAAAAAGTATCCTAAAGCCTTCCCCCGGCCCTAAGCTACCTCCCCACCAATTTTCAGCCAAATCGGTTCGGCCGTTCTCGAGTTATAATTAGTGTAACTAACACAACTTCCTTTTATATATATAGATATATATATATTTATATGTGTATGTGTGTATGTATATGTATATATATTATATTTCTATCTCTATTTTCTTTCTTCATACTATACATATAGCTCAGTAACCGGGGTACCCAGTAGGACAGGTTTCCGAACCTAGTACAGGGACCCTTGCTATTTTCATGTACTAAAATTCTTATTAATAAAGAAAAAAGAAATACAATATGACAAATGAACTTGACTTCAGACATAAATACAAAACTCACCACAATATTTATCTTTGGTGTATGAATTTTCCACTTTGATATTATCTTTGTTATTGCACTTTGTGATCGGTGTTTTTGAGCCGCATTGTTCCAAATGATTTATGAAGTTTTTCTTGTATGCTAAAATATATAATAACAATAATAATAATAAAAATTAATTATTACACTACAAAAACTTGACACAATGGTGAGCTTGATACCATTTGGTATTCTCGACCAGCTAACCATTAGGAGAGGAATGCGGTGATTGAGACGCAAATGTAATTAATAGAAAATAAAAATACATACAAACAGAATACATACACATAGGTATATAACATATAATATATAACAGAATACATATACGTAATATCAAAATATATCAACATGTACTTATATAAAATAAAAAAAATAGATAATTGATGCATCATTATTTCTATAAAATCGTAATAAAGCAAAACTTAGTCTTCAGTAGTTTCTTTTTTTTATTTCCACTTTTAGGCAAAGGGATCACAATCAGAGGCGGCTCGTCCTAAAGAGCGCTGGTGCAGTGCACTCCCACGAAAATTACAGAACTTATATTACAGCGGCGTAGATATAGGTAATATAAAATACTATTGTATAGGCATAGTAGAATAGAATGAATGTAATGTAAGGATAGTATGTATTATGAAGAAATATAGATTACTTCTGTAATTTTCGTGGGAGTGCACTGCACCAGCGCTCTTTAGGACGAGCCGCCTCTGATCACAATCATACAGCAATGTTTATTTATTAAAAAGTAAAACAGGCACAGACATCAATACAGAGCAGTTGATAACTAAATGGAATTTTATTAATTCTATAAGAAAGTTTGATAATTCCTTTTAAATTACTCACAGAACGTTTTAGCACAACGCCGACATTGGCCCGCTGACTTTTTAAGCATCCGTTTTCCGACAGATTCGAACGTTGCTGCTTCATTTTTTAATGGTTTAAATTTTCTCTTTTTACTTTTAACTTTATCCTTTGGCTTCGCTTCACTTTCTACATCACTTGGCTTTATATTTTTTATTTCTATTAATACTTCATCTGTATTGTCCGTTGGATCATCACAATCAAGGGAGTCATTTGTGATGTTCAATTCATCTTTTACATAATCATCATTTACATTTGATATTGATTTAGTTTTTGATTGATCCTGAAAAGTGGTTCTATGTGAGAATGTGTTACAATATACGGCTTGGCTTTAGTTGAGGTCCCCAAAACTGTACGAATAACGAAAAGGTTAGGTTAGAGTTAGCTCTATATTAGCAGACGGTGGCGATAGCGGCCGTCACAGTCCGTTGTAAACTTGTCTTTTTTAAAAAAAATTGGCACAATTTAGAAAAAAAAATATTCACATTTTCACATTTAGTAAATCCTGGGGTCCTCAACTAAAGCGTAACCAAATTCTTTATTGTACAAATTAGCACATAGGCGAGCTTAACCCATTACTTCCCAAACGTCCAAAACATTGGATTATTTTGATGAAATCTTTAAATTAAGTTCATAATACGTTAAGAAAAAATAATATGACAAAAAAAAATTTAAAAAAAAATCTTTAACACTGAGTCAGCCTGTCCTATAAAGTATGACAATGGGGATAAAAAATATATTTTGTTTTTATTTTTACATTATATATATTTGGTAGAAGTCTAAGAATCGGTTTTATGTACTTTGAAGTTGGTTACTGTTTTCTTTTACGGTATATAAAATCGGAAAATAATGCTTTTTTTGAGGCAACAAAAATGATCAATTTGAAAAAATTACATTAAAATTACGTAAATATTTTTTTCAGAAAAAAAAAATCATCAGAAAAATAGTATAAAAATACGAATTTCATCAGAAACAATAAAAAATAAAACTCTTAATAGGTTAAAAAAAATATTTGAATATAGTGTCCTAAAAATAGGACAGTGGGAAGTAATGGGTTAATGCCATTAGCTTTATCTCCTGGCTTACCTTTGTCCGTGTGAGTTTTAATATTCAGGCGCAATGATAAGGAAATTAATAACTAAATAAACACAATACATGACATAATTTAAGTAAACATAACTCCAGTCATTTGTTTTCTGTGGTTATTCATAAACTAATTACTTCAATACCCATATTAAGAAATTACATTCAAGCATAGATTCACTGGGTACAGTTCAAAACTTCAAATGTCACTCAGTTGTATGAAACAAAACAGACCAATCACACGCTTGAAAATTGTTGTGATTTTTGACCAATGATAATAATCCATTGGAACTGTCTACTGTCACGTAGCTGTCATTACGTTCTGTTACATGCATTTATAAGAAATCCTTTCAATCATTACTTATTAAAATATAAATAACCAAAAAAGAAAAATGCAAATTGATATATAAGTATATGCGACATATTAATATTTTTGATTACTGTCTAATGGTTGTCGTGTTTAAAGATTTATTATTTATTAATAAGTAATTATTACTGCAATGGAATAAAATGCATTTAAGCAATGATCAGGTTATCACAGATCGAACTATGCTCTTACGTTATTTCTGAATACAGGTTCTAGTGTTTATTGAGCTCACAACCACAATAACTTAGTACCTATAAAATATTAGTCTCAATATATGAGTGATTAGTACAATCGTTCATAAAACGTAGCAAAACATACTCACACTAGATTTTAAACTAAGATCTTTCCAAAATGCATCTGACTTAATACACTTCTGTTTGAAATCAGCAAAATTAGTGATTTCTAGTGCGCAGAAATTACACACTAATTGTGGTGATACAGCCTGCTGTGTAATCTACAAATTAATGGAATATCAAACAACAAATATATTAAAAAATACAAAGTTTATATATTTTTATAGGTTATGTTCTTTTATTGCTTCCTATCTCACTCAGTAATCAAATATTACAAGGTGTTATGTTATTTTAAGCTAAACTTACCTTTACATCGATGCAATATTGAAATTTTTCAAGCAAATCATCACTGTACAGCGAATGAAAACTTTCAGCTTTCGTGCTCATACAGGCACGACAAGCGCGTATATTTGCATCTATTGGTGTCTCTATTTCCGACATATTTATTTACACATTTTATTATGCACTAATTAAGTTATAATCACGAAAAACGAGCTTATAAAAACAAGAAACCACAACACACCAATTTGTTGTCAAACACAATTTTGACGTTTGTAATCGGTGTTGCTAGACGAAAAAATATTTTTAGTTGGTCTTCTTGGTCGGTCTTTTTTAAACAAAGCTTGAGTTGATCGCTTTGATTAAATAATTTACGATGCAATACCTATTTTAAAAATAATATTAAAATGCTACATTATGTTTTCGCTGATGTATATATAACTGAGAATAAAATTGCAAACTTTAAAGCGGTAATTATTAATTAATAAGTAAAAAAAAAAACAAATTAAAAATACATACATTCTAAAGTATATTTCAGGTAATATTATTGTTACGTAGGTAGTCTGAAAATAATAAGATTGTTCCTATGATGTCACAAGTGAAAGCCCTTCAGTGCTTTTCCGTTAGCTGTAAAACATTGCCGACGACGCACTTTCCTAGATTACTTGGTCAAACAAAGAGAAATGACGTGTTATTCATTACACTTATTAAATCGTAACGATATCGTTTTAGAATTGTTTTTATAATCTGGATTATAAATGTCACGAATTCAGTATATAATGTTATTCATTGTTTATATTATATCTTCATAACTATAATAAATTTCAAATGTACAATGCGATATTTAAAATATAATAAAATATAATTATATTGCTGTACCTTGGCAGGGTGTCGCATTGACATCTCTGAACTAATTGTGACATGCAATTAACATATTTGAATTAAAATAATATAAATATTAGAGATGTTTCGACTAGTCGGCCACTAGTCGGTAAAGCCGACTATCCGGCCACTATCGTAGTCGGCGACTAATCGGTAAAAAGCGCCGACTATCCGGCTTCTTACTTTGTGTCTATTTCTCAATAAAATGTATGTGTTACTTCCTTGTAAAGAAAATATATTGATGACATTTAACAAACAAAATTAGTATCTTAATTAAAAAACAAATCCACATAATATTTAATGACATATATTGCAATACTGCGTGATTATATTTGAAACTATCGTCAAACTAGTGAGCTGTAAAACTCAAAAAACTTTTTTTGTTATTTATATTTGTCCACATGTCAGTAGTGACTGAAATTGCAGCGAATCAGCTCTAAACGAAGCGTCACGGGAATCCCCTAAACCGTAGTCTGCTTGGCCGACTAGTCGGCTTATTTACAACCGACTAATCGGCTAGTCGGCCAAAGTCATAATCGGCACATCTCTAATAAATATACATTAGGTTGTTTATTTACTTTTTATTAATCTAATGGTTTTTTTTTTGACATGAGGGTTTCCGTGTGAATTAAAATTTTATAATTTCTTATTGGGCTGTTACCCGAATACTTGACATTGGCCATTAATAAAAGAAGAAGAAGATAATATTTAATTAGCGCATAGACAAAATCGAGTTCCAAGAATTGCATCCCGTCGTGAACATTTTCTCTGCATTCACAGAAAGCTTTTATTTATTACTATTAACCGTGTATTTAAAAATGAACCGTATGTTTGTGTGATTAGGTAAAAGTTACTTCGGGACTCTATGAGCTATATTTCGCTGTGGACTTTGAAGTAAAGAATAAAATAAATATAATCTATCTATATAAAACTCAAAGGTGACTGACTGACTGACTGACTTAGTGATCTATCAACGCACAGCCCAAACCACTGGACGGATCGGGCTGAAATTTGGCATACAGGTAGATGTTATGACGTAGGCATCCGCTAAGAAAGGATTTTGATCAATTCCACCCCTAAGGGGATAAAATAGGGGATGAAAGTTTGTATGAAACTTTTTCAATTTTAAACCGATCGGGCTGAGACTTTGCATGCATAAAGCTACTATGACGTAGGCATTCCCTAAGAAAGGATTTTGAAAAATTCCACGCCTAAAGGGATAAAATAGGGGATGAAAGTTTGTATAAATCTTATTAGATTTTCGACTGATTGAACTGAAATTAAAGATTGGAGTTACTATGATGAAGTTTATTAGTTTGAACCTATCAGTACCCAATGGAACGAATAAATTCAAACGAACAAAATAATTTTTAGTTCTAAATATTGATGTCTAAATGTCTATCGTTGTGTTTTCACTGAGTTACATATACCCGATGATGAGTGGCCGCCGTATCTAATAGTACATACTATACCTAAATATTGTTAGCAGATTATATTTGACGATTTTGGCTGTTCTTTTCTGGGCATATTTTGGATTGCATTTGTGCAGTATAATACTATTTGAATTTTCGAGGTTAGGTGTCATTTTTATAGTTAGATGCCACTTTGTTACAGAAGTGTGATAGGTATTGTCTGTTGACTGAAATATGAAACATCTTCATTATTACGCAGATGTAGTTGCGGGCATCAGCTAATAAATCAATATATGCAAAAGACAGTAAGGGGTCAGTTGACGGTCTGTGTAATGTCGCGGCGGTTGGCGCGCTGATCTGTGGGCTTATCACGAATTTAGTCTGGCTTTCGAATCGAGCTGTCACAAGTAAAACGGATCCGTTTGCAATCGGGATCATGAATTTTTACTAACGACTAACGAGCACCAGCAATCTATCAAATGAACGAAAGATCGAGACGTTCGAAAATTAACAAAAAGTATCTAAAATATTGTAGTTCCAAATCCGCACGCGGTGGCGCTGCTCAAATTTCTATACAAATCGCTTGAAGCGAACTCGGTTCGAAAGCCAGACTAAAATTCGTGATAAGCCCACTGTATTAGGTAGATATCTCGAGTTTTCTTATCTAAATAAATAGTAAATAATAAAAATGATAATACAGTGCAACCTTAATATAACGATACTGAAGGGAATCAGAAAATAATTCGTTATATCAAGTAATTTGTTACAATGAGGTTAGGTTGGTCTACGATTCGTTTTAACAAGGTTAAAAAAAATATTAATCTCAGTTTTATGTAGGCACTAATCTGCTTTCACTGTTATAGCGAACGATTTCGTTAAATAGAGGTAAATAATATTTCAGCAGTTCTAGGGGATTTCGAAAAATTTGTTTAATCGACGAAATTGTTATATTGAGAGCTGTTACATTAAGGTTACTCTGTAATACTAAAAAGTACCTAAACGTTTGTTTGTTTTGTCATATGCTTGTGTTGTCCACGTCGCGACATTCAGGCTATCTCAGTTTGGAGTTGATATTGAGACTTCCACAAGGATTATAAGCAAGTGGAAGAAGCATGCAATTGACCCTTTGTTCACAATTCACAATATTTCTTTTTTTTTTCTTTCTACCCTCTTCCTTACATCTAATTGGTTCTTGTTTTTTATTTTAATGTATTTTTGTAATTTTATCAGAAGTGTAGTATCTATCCCTTTATCACCTTGAGCATGCCGTCCTATCCTATAATTAAAATTTCATTTAGTTTATATAATAGTAGTCCTTTTTATAATATGTAGTTTTAATGTAATTTTGTAGGTAGGCTTTATAAATAAATATTAGTTACGAACTAGTTATTCAGACGAAATCAATATTGATTGTTTCAAATATAATCATAACCGGACAGTATCCGATGTCGGCGACCCCTACCTACATACATCCAGTAGACGAGCGTCAATTGGAAATTATCTGAAATAAACGAAAAATTAATTGTTTCTATCGGCTTAGAATTCACACTCAGTCGAGTGGGAAATTCCGAAAACTCCACCTCGTTGTAGTGTATAAATTAACACTGAATATACTAGGGATGTCGGAATTGTAATAAAGTATCGATATATTGTATCGATGTTTTTAAGAAATATCAATATCGATATATCGGTATGATTTAAAAAATCCCTTTTCCAACACTTATTAACTAAACAAAAAAATACATGATATATAGGTACTATTTATATACACAAATTATTTATTAACACTAGGTTTACGGACGTTTTCTATTACCCTACTTCCACCAAAACGCGTCAATTTGACGCATATCGTATTTTTTAAATTTATTTACTTTTAGCAAATGGGCTCCAATAGATCGAATATATGAAACAAATTTATTAATTATTAACTAAACATTTAATTCAAGTATCAATTATGATTTAGTAATTCAACACTTTTAATAGATAGACAAGTTCAGTAATTCAACACTTTTAAAGAAAATAGACTTCAATTTATATTTCCCTCGATGAATGAATAAAAGTCATACAAAGAGATAAAATAAAAATTTAAACAGTTTTTGGTAATTCTCTGATAAAAGTCAAAATGCGTCAAATTGACGCGTCCCGTAAACCTAGTGTTAATCATATTCTGTATTTATGTATATATTATATATGTAGTAGTTTATTATGTATAGCTTTAATATTCATACACAACCAACTATCTTTTATACAACTTCTTCTATGCACTACTTTCATTCTTCAATTATTTCTCCAGACCGGTTAGCTGGTAGAAGGAAGAGGTTAGCCCTTAGGCATTAAGTTCGCCGATTTGAAAATTTACAAATAAAGAATTTTATTATTATTATTACATTTGGCCTAATCTACTTCAATCGTCTTACATTACTAGATCAATATTAATCAATAGACATCATTTTTAATAAATCATGAACAACGATAAAACATACTAATGAAACCAATATTTATCTGATTTTTAAAAGTAGCAAATCGAGTCGACCAAAAACAAAAAAAATATCGTTTTTGACACAATTTCGATATATCGTTACAAAATATCGATATATCTTCAACAAGCCTAAAATACACCAGTATACGAGTCAGGCAGGTGCTCCGGCGCTGTGGCACTGGCGGGCTCAGTCGCTCCATTCCCATCACGTCGCCGGAGCGCCGTCATGCTAAGCGTAGAGAACGTGACCATATTGCAAAGGCACTATAACTAAACAATACTTATTAATGTAATACGGATTTTTTGTTTGTAATTTGCTTCTTTTTTCTTTTTTATACTCTACTCTAATACAGTGGTTCTCAAATTTTAGATATATAATAATGTTAATATTATTAAATAATATGATTTAAAAAGAAAAATACTTTTAACAAGAATATATGTTTAAATCCATATATATTTTTAAAATTATTTCATTATTTGTTTTGCAGCGCGTTCTTTCTTAGTGCCGGATCATAGTAATTCGGATTTTCAGCATTAACCAACATTGAAATTTAAAAAAGATCAAGATTATTAAATGTAGAAGACGATATGAGAGTAGCATTGTCATTTTTACGACCAAATATAAATGAAATTATCAAAAAACATCAAGCTCAAATTTCGCATTAAAAGTATTCTTATTATTAACTTGTAATTAATCCCTTAATAAATGTACTGTTATTTTTGTAGTGCATATTATTTTATTTCGCATATTTAAAATTATAATCATAAACTATTTAACGCAATGTGTGATTCCTGTAACGGATTTTAAATTATTCAATTACTAGCTTTTACCCGCGGCTTCGCTCGCATTTAAGTCATTAAATAAGTATCAGTATGATTCCTGCTGATTCAGCTGAAACTATAGTCAGTTGAAAACTATAGTAAAAAATAATTTGTTTATTTAAATACAAAGTATCATATGTTACTTCTAGTACCACCAGAAATATGTGTACAAAGTTTCATGATGATCGGTTAAGTGGTTGTTGCGTGAAAACGTAACAAACAAACTCACATTCACATTTATAATATTAGTAGGGATTATCTTTATCTTAGTATCCAGGTATTTACATAAGCAGAGAACATAGAATATTAATTATAATAGTGTAATATAAGAGAATACCATTAGGATTTCTTCCCAGGAGATCGAGTGGAGGAATTGTAATGATATTCATATTAGTATATATATAAAACTCAAAGGTGACTGACTGACTTAGTGATCTATCAACGCACAGCCCAAACCACTGGACGGATCGGGCTGAAATTTGGCATGCAAGTAGATGTTATGACGTAGGCATCCGCTAAGAAAGGATTTTGATCAATTCCACCCCTAAGGGGATAAAATAGGGGATGAAAGTTTGTATAAATCTTATTAGATTTTCGACTGATTGAACTGAAATTAAAGATTGGAGCTACTATGATGAAGACGTTTTTACACACGGTAAACAAAAATGAAGCCGCAAAAACTATAGCTAATTAATAATCTTAACGGGAGCGAAGCTGCGGGCAACAGCTAGTTAGTATATAAGACGGGTAGGAATAAGCATCATGGTTCACTTAGTTGGTAATACTCTTAGAGTTAAGTTAGTACTGCTTATAAATAAAATTCTTTTTAAAAACACTTCTGCTCGTGTCTTCAATTTAACTCGTGTTTAAATTAGGAAAGAAACATCACATATAAAAATAGCGCCTGCGAAACAGGGATAGCTATAGGAATCGCGGGACACGCAGATAGTAAAGAGTTATTTGTGAAATCTGGCATCCTGGTATTAATAGAAGTTCGATAAATTCATTAACATTCATATTATTAATTTATTCTCTCTGTAACCGGTATTTAATAGATAAATAAACTTTGACCTGATTGTTATTTCAATGTTTAAATAAGATTCAATTTAATTGAATAATCGCTCGATTAAACAACCCTAGTTCGTTCTATTATAAAACGAACTATTAATATTGCTAATAATAATGCATTTATTATGAACTTTGTTTACATTAATAATTGTATAATTGGTTGTTTCAGGCGTTACTTTGCGGAAATCCATATTAATGGAAATTATTTAAAATTATTTTGCTTATAATTCCCGCTACATTAGGTCGATGAAGGAAAATAACCTCCACCAACATTCAATAACTTCACGTGGCATCATCAGGATTTGAAAACCACATACTTTTTTATTCAGTAATTTGTAAATTGTTTTAAGTAGGTGTCATGTATTCGAATATTATTACAGTATTTTATTTCACGGATAGATGTCGCCACTGTTGTTTAAGAACGTCAGGGGGTTTATTCGAGTAAAAAACAAGCGTTAAAAACAACTTCACAAAATATAATTCATTATTAATTGCCGTGTGTTATAATGAGGCTGTATCAGTGGAAAGTTCGGGGTTTTCTTCAGAATTAGGCCAAGATAGCAAAATTTTATGACGTAACCGCGCACTAACTTTTTATCGTGGGTAATTCTTTAAATAATGATGTCTCAGGTGATAGGCGATAAGGGTTCCCTTACAACTGACGTGGCTCTATGCCCTGAACATAAAAGTCAACGGATAGCTTTCAATTTAGGTGACCTCGGAGAATATAAAGATTTCTTTCGTATACATCCACCAATAAGATAACTCGCAGTTGCAGATGATTGGATATCCTATAACCGAAACTATTGGTTTACTCTTCGTCATTGGACGAATGGTTTTAAATAAAACGGTCCGTATTGTTAATTTTTTTTTGCTTTTGTGTTAGTGATGGTATTATTCTAGAATTAAAGATGTAAAAATTAATTTATTTTGACATTAATCCCTACTAATATTATAAATGTGAATGTGAGTTTGTTTGTTACGCTTTCACGCAACAACTACTTAATCGTGGGCTTATCACGAATTTAGTCTGGCTTTCGAATCGAGCTGTTACAAGTAAATCGGGATCATGAATTTTTATTAGACCAGCAATCTATCAAATGAACGAAAGATCGAGACGTTCGAAAATTAACAAAAAGTATCCAAATCCGCACGCGGTGGCGCTGCTCAAATTTCCATACAAATCGCTTGAAGCGAACTCGGTTCGAAAGCCAGACTAAAATTCGTGATAAGCCCACCGATCATCATGAAACTTTGTACACATATTTTTGGAGGTACTAGATTCATCGATCTTGTTTATTATGATTTTGCTTATATACTGAAATTACAAAGCGAACACTATTAAATTTAACTGTTATTGTCATTGTTCTAATGTTACATTAATCATTATATTATACTTTATTGTTATTATCGAAGGTGTTATGATTTCGTCAACCATTAACGTATGAGGTTTCAAACTAATGATCTTAAATCTAATATTACGTCCTGTTGACATAACATAATTTTGCATGAGTTAAATTGAAGACACTGACAGATGTATTTTTAAAAAGAACTTTATTTATCAGTAATACTAACTTATGTCTAAGAGTACTACCAACTAAGCTAACCAACAAGTGAACACTGATGCTCATCCCTACTTGTCTTATATACTAGTATGAATACCATTATGATCCCTCCATACGATCTCCTGGGAAGAAATCCTAATGGTATTCTCTTATGTTACACTATTATCATTAACACTAGATTTACCAGACCAGTCAAAATGACTGGTCTTGCAAGATCAAATTAAAATTCCTACTGCATCTAACATTTTCTTTAATTCTTCTAATCTTCTTTAATCTATAACAGAAGAATTAGTTTTATGAACTTTATATTATTTTATATATATTTGTAACAAATATATACTTTTTTTGATTTTGGTAGAAATAGGTATATTTAAGCTGGTAAATCTAGTGTTAATATCCTATGTTTATATCCTTTGCTTATGTAACTCATGCCATATACATTATGTGATACTACTAACATTACTTTAAGACCTATGTTACTAACCATATTTATGGCAAATAAATTAATTTGAATTTGAGAGAAAAAATGCTTTCTAATACTGAATATTAATGAAATAATTGAAATCGATATTTGCGGTTATAAAACCGCAACTGTTCATTAATTATAATTATAATGGAATTCAATTCAACACAAATTATTCACTTCTAATTAAAATAAACATTGTTGAAGCATTATATGCTTAATGGATTTATTTATAGGGTATACAGGGTGTCCCGTAAGTCAAGGACCAAGGAAATACTGGTAATAGAGGGGGTAATTTCCTACCCGAAACACTAAGAGTGGTAGGCAGACTGATGATGGCATTAGCCCAGTATGCCGTCCTGGGGAAGTACCACCACTTTCAAGCGGAACACCCGTGAAGTGACCTAGTCGCGTTTCGGGATCAGCTTGGAAGTAGCCGGGATAACGAGAGGAGTGTGCCCTGATGATTTGGATAGAGTACATTCGTCTCCTCAAGCCGGCATAGTGGAGTCGACTGTTGTCTGTGGTAACAGCTGTCTATGCTCATGGACCGCACTCTGCTTAATAGTGGTGGTGCTGGGCTATCAATAAAAAAACGCAATTTTATTGTACTATTTTTAAATATTTTTTTAATTTCTCTTACTGCACACGCAAAATGTATTATTATTTATTGTTCTAATTGCTGGTGTCTTATATTCTGCCTTGGTTCACTGAAATAACACAATCTTGAAATTCTTGCAATACAATGTACGTAGCTGGTGCAGCTCTACTAATGAAATGAAATGAAAATAGTTTATTAGCATAGGCACTAAAGGCGTGCGCTTGCTCATCGTTAGACTCTACAATAACGAGAAGAAGACCACAAGAAACTCGTCAATCATAGCTTTCAGAAAAAGAAGTAAATGACAATTCATATATGTTCAAGTATGCATTTGCAAAAAAAATAGCTCAAAGTAAATGTGTTTAACATTAGCACAAACTTGCTCTCGGCAAATGGAAATAAGTTCTAGTGGAACGTCGTAATTTAATTAAATGAAAACTCGATCTGGATCTCAGTAGTTCGTTTGAGTCGTCGCAAAGATCAATAGTGTTGCACATGCATGTACAGTGATCTCGAACTGTAGTAAAGTTGTATGTCGCTAGGGGACGGTGTTTCAATCTATTTTAATCACTAGTTAAATTAGACTTTTATCTTAGTTAGCATTTTATATTTTACTAGCTGTTATCAGCGACTTCGTTCGCGTTGTAATGATGACGTAAAGTACTATGAAGTTTAAATTTTAACATGAAAAAGTAGTTATTGTGACATAACTGTAATAGTTAGTCAAATGGCATCGCAGACTTTTTTGTAGATATTGATGTCCTCTATAAAACTTGTCAATAATTTCCGCAGCGTACGCAATATAATGATTATTTTTCACACTTTGGGTTACATTATTGAATTTTTCAAACGGATCCCTAACGTTTTTGAAAATTTTGAAAATATTCTATAGCCTATGTTCATCAGGGATAATGTAGGATTTTAATGTTAAAAAATTTTTTCAAATCGACCCAGTAGTTTTGGAGCCTATTCAATACATACAAACAATCAAATGTTTTCTCTTTATATATTAGTATAGATAAAATACAGATCAGAGGCGATTGAAAGTTTATCTAAACTACAATAAAATCGATTGAAGGAGTTAAGTGGTGTTTGAAATAGCAGCCCTTTGAAATCGCTTTTTGGGGTTCTCGGATTTTATGTGGAGCGGCTGTCGTCTGACCCCAGTTACTGGTGAAAGATACAAATGCATCTTCACGAGTGATTTTGCAAAACAAACTTTACAGTTTACGTAGAACACATAAAAGATGCGCATAAAATACATTTTATGTGTACTCTTAAATATTATATACTGCAGCCATTCTCAAAGTGGTGTTCCGCGGAACCCTAGGGCTAAAATACTGCAAAAAATACCTACCAAAGGGAGATTATAAGGTTACATCTAAATATTCCAACTAAATATTACATTGCAATATTATTCATAAATACATATAAATCAGTTTTTTATAATTATATTAAGGCTTTTTCCTTCGCCAAAAAAGTTTGAGAACCGCTGATATACTGTAATGTGTAGCTGACACATTGTATTTCATTTTATAACTGTTTAGATATAAATAGAATTCTTGTAGGTTCCTGTATAGTCGATTGTTAGTAATCTAGTGTTTATTATAAAAAAGAAAAAAATATACCTATACCAACTAGCTTTTACCTACGGCTTAGCTCGCATTTAAGTCATTAAATAAGTATCAGATATGATCATACTAACTACAGTCAATTGGAAACTATAGTAAAAAGTATATTAAAAAAAAGTATCCTATGTTACTTGTAATACCTCCAAAAATATGTGTACAAAGTTTCATGATGATCGGTTAAGTAGTTGTTGCGTGAAAACGTAACAAACAAACTCACATTTATAATATTAGTAGGGATAACTATATGTCTGCTTTCCATAATTTTAAATTAGATGTAAAAGCTCTAAGTAGTCACCTCCACTGTGCCGGATTAGCTGGACAGACTGATCCATGTGATGGTAGACTGGGTTAATTACCTTCGTCAGTCTGTCAACCAATCTCCGCCTGAATAAAGAAGTGGGTGAACAAACAATAATATTATCGTAATATCTATGGCGTGTGAAGGGACACCAAAGATTTGA
>JAPWLS010000110.1:0-142352 GCA_028551675.1 Tineola bisselliella
GACAAGCGTCTGCCATCTATGAGGCGCGGAAATAAGCCAAGAAAGTGTGACTTTAGAACCGATAAAAGCGTAAAGCGCGGTAATATTGTATCGAGAATTAAAAGTATCATGAACGCGGCGAAGTAGCCGTGATAATAATTCGGCAGCGCACAGCTCCAGCCTAGCGATCGACATTGGCTTCACCGGCGCGACCTTTGATTTTGCACACACTAATCTAACCGTAATATTATCATCAACGATAACGTGCATATAAACGTCTGCCCCATAGGCTCGCTCGCTTGCATCAGCAAATCCTAGCAAACGAACGACAACATTCTGGACAACGCCTAAAAATCGCGGTATTTTAAATTCATTAAGTCGCGGTAACTCTGAGCAGAATTGCTTCCAAGCGTCACATACATGACGCGGAGGAATGTCGTCCCAATCGATCTTCAAAAGCCATAATTCTTTTATGAGGAGCTTTGCATAGCACGCTCGCTGCACCCATCACTTGGAAGTTGGAGGGCTGTAAATTAAATTTAAATTCATCAATAGACTTAGACCACAACAGACCAAGAACCTTGCCATCCGTAGATCTATCAAATTCGAGTTGCTCAGAGACTCTGTGTGAAGCGGGAATAGTATTCACAATTGCGGGTGAATTACTGAACCATTTTACAAGATCAAAATGTCCTTGCTTGAACAATTTAATAAGTTCGTTTGCGGTTTGTGATGATTGAGATTCGGAATCAACGGTAACTACAATATCATCCATATCCCAGAATCGTTTCAATATAGTTTCAATAGATTCGGTCTGCACGGCGTAACATTGAGACGATTCGTTAAATCCCTTGAGCACAGGAACCGAGCCCATTATAACATAGCCTAACACTGTATTAATAGCGGAAGGGGCGGAACAATTATTATGATTATAATTAATTACACCTGGAATTAAAAGATGCGGGAATATAGAGGCTCCAATGAGAGCATCAATCGGGCCAGGTTTGGCGAACGATTCGTCTGCGAGCGGTAATCCTTGTATAAAGGGTAAAGCGGTGACATCAACTAACACGGTAGGTAAATTATCAGTAATTTAAGAATTATTTCATAATTTTCTGCGCATGGCAAAGTACCGGCAAAAGCTAATTGAGCCTTGTTTGATAACTTTCCCAATAAGTAATATAATTTATCAGAGTCAGAAAGAGAAGTGTTTTCATGAACGGTTGTTTTAAAACTAGAATAAAAAATAGGCCACGACTTAATATCTCCATCAAATGATAAAAGTTCAATAGGCGGGAGTCTAGTTTTCTGGCGAACTAAATTAGAATCATTCTTGTCATTTGTGGATTGAGGCGATGACAACGATGAATGTTTATAAACTCCTCTAGAACTTTATGGAATTCAGTGCGGATCGTATCTAAATTCACGCAGGAAGAAAGAAACATTTCTCTTCCCTCTTCATCGGCCTCTAGCGAGTAATTATAAATCGTTTGGATGCGGGAGAATATAGAATTACGTTTTGACAACGCGAGTTGTAATTTGATTTCATCAGACATCTCGATAGATGTTTTGAAAACCAAATATAACAAAAATTACAATTAATTACAATTATTTACAAACGCGGTTTATTATATCAAATAAATTAAAATTATATGCGGCGCGGGGTGACGACTACTGCGTGCGAATGACAATATAATATACTAATAGAATACATATAATATATAATTATAGGAAAGGAACAGGACAGGGAAGGAAAGAATCCCGGCCGAAGGACCACTTATTGCGGCGCGGTGTATTCTATTAGCGGGAGCGGGATATATAAGTGGACTGTATTTTTTATGGGATTTTATATATTGCGGGATAGAAATATAGGAAGCTCACACACTTACTTGCTTTGGTGGCTTCCGAGCTTCCCGCGGGAACGTATATAGCGGCTTATATTAATAGATGCGGAATTCTTATATATGCGGAATTTCTTATATATTTTCACTTCACTTTTCACTTTCGACGTGCATTCTGACATTTCATATTTGGCAGTATTTTTCTTCTTGAAGTTTCTTTTCTTTCAAGACCAACCTTTTTGGTGTGTGAGCGGGTATTTTATAATAAATAAATAATAATAAATATATAACTGCGGAAATATGGGAATATGGCCGTAACACATTACTCTAATATACTAATATTTGAATAAATAAATGTTAATTATGAAAATATAATTTTTAAACATTGTTAATTAATCCAAAATTTATTTCCACGATATACAATTTATCTAATCAAACCAAAGTTAAAATTTATCAATTAAATCGCATATTAGATACGAAAATTATGTCAGTGCATTATTTAACGTTATGTGGTTGAAGTGTGTTTCTTTGTTAGTGTCTTTGACACTTATAAATGGGGAATCTCATAAAGGGTTTCCCCAAGAAGTTCGACTTAAGCAAGGCCACGTCAGAGGGTACAAAGAACCTGGAAAAAGTTATTACGCATTTTATGGTATACCCTATGCTACTGCGCCTACAGGGAACCAAAGATTCAAGGTAACGGCTACATTGTCACGAGTACAAGTTTAACTATATAAGTACTAAATATACTATAATACATAGTTCCGAATACTTTACTATAGAGCAAATGAAAGAATATGTTTTTTGTAAACTGTACTGAATTAATCGTGTAAAACGCGTACTCAGCCTACAGATAAATATACCTAATAATAAACTTGATGTTACAATTGCATTACATTATATTTATATTAAATTTCAAAATATATTTTTTTCTTTTAAATAGTGATACTAAAATGGTGGTTGTACAATAGGTCCAGATAAACGTGCTGAGGTTGCGATCAAATCGACTTGTAATAGACTATACAGTGATATTGCTAATCTTATTTTTCAGGCGCCACTGCCTCCTCCAGTATGGGTTGATATTTTAGATGCAACAAACAAAAATATACTATGTCCTCAAACGGCTATAGTAAAAAATATTATAAAAAATAAAAATCCCGTTGAACAAGAAGACTGTCTCGTAACAAACGTTTATACACCAGACACGAAAATGAAATTACCAGTAGTAGTTTATATCCATGGAGGTGCTTTCCAATTAGGTTATGGAGATATGCTTACTCATGATCCTTTACTGCAAACGGGGAAAATTGTAGAAGTCACATTTAATTACAGACTTGGAGCTCATGGCTTCCTTTGTCTAGGTACTGAAGATGTTCCAGGAAACGCTGGAATGAAAGACCAAGTCGCAGCTCTACGATGGGTTAAGGAAAATATTGCAAAGTTTGGTGGTGACCCTAATGACGTCACGATTGCTGGATACAGCGCTGGAGCAGCGTCTGTTGAGTTATTATTACTGTCCAAATCAGCGCAAGGGTTATTTGACAAAGTTATTTTAGAAAGTGGTTCTGGCCTTAGTGTATGGGCAGTACAAATTGATCCTATAGCAAATGCGTATAACTATGCCCGGTTTTTGAACTACGATGGAGATCTTGATGATGTGTATGCCCTAGAACAGTTCTATAGAAAATCTAAATTGGATTTTATACAAGTGGATCCCTTTATTGATCGCGCGGATAGCACGTTCGTTTTTGTACCATGTATTGAAAGGAACGCTAATGGTTCATTTTTATCAGAAGTGCCTATTGATATAATAAAATCTAGACAATATTCTCAAGTACCAATATTTATCGGATTTGGAAATTTGGAAGGTATATTCCGGTTGCCTTTGTATGAAACTTGGAGAGAAAAAATGGAGAAGAACTTTGAAGATTTTCTTCCGGCTGATCTTATATTTGAAGACGATTATGAAAAGTATCAAGTTTCTAAACATGTGAAAGAGTTTTATTTTAAAAATAAGTCTATAGGGATGGCAACTTTGATCAATTTTGTTGAATATTTCACGGATATAATGTTCGCTTATCCCATACTTAGATCTGTGAGAAATCATCTCGAAGCTGGGAGTGACTCGATATATTTGTATCAATATTCATTTGTGGATGAGAATAGACCTCTACCATATAACGTGTATGGTGCTGATCATTGTGCACAATCTCTTGCTATAAGTAGAAATATTTACGTTGAAGATACGGCTGAGGTTTCTGAGAGTTATGCGGCGGTTAAGGAATTGCTTACTGAATTATGGATTAATTTTATTGCTACTGGGTAAGTTTGAAAATTAAACTAATTATATCGCGAGTTATTATAACAATAATTATGTTTTATATCATAGTATTAAAGTGAACATGTAAAAAAAACAATTTTTTTTATAGAAAACCAGTACCAAAAGACCACGATGATTTCCCAGCAGGATGGCCAGCAATAAGTCAAAAAGACCAAGTGTACATAGAATTACACGGATCTCCGGAATTGAGAAAAGATTTGTTAAACAAACGAAAAGAATTTTGGGACAGCATTTATGAGAGTTATTATAGAAGACCACAATCTCCCCCAGAACCGAAATTCAAACATTCTGAATTGTGAATAAAAATTATAACTGAATCATTTAATTTACTTATAACCCTTAAATTTCTCAAATATTTAAACCAAAATTAATATGAATAATTAAGTATATATTATTTAATACATTTAATAATACTACTGATATATTTATTATAGAGGTATAGATTTTGACTGTGATTTTTTTGAAATCTAGAATTAAAATGTACGAGTATGCATTTCGTATTGTTTTTTAAAGGAACTTTGATAATATTGAAATCATTTAATACTAACCGATATTGCACCAGCTTATAGCAATGGAACTTATAGATAAACTGAAATAAACTATCTAATGTCGCATAAGAATTACCGCATGCGGGTACGGTAACCGCGGAATTTATATTCTTACTAGATGTTGTCAATTGTTAAAAAGTGATATTAAATAGTGGATTGCGTCTACCAATGGAAATGGTCAATAAGAATAATGCACATTAGCTACGTCACGTGTCTGCTATTGTTTCTTTTATATAGACATTGGGTGTAACCATGTAGGCACTTAACAGAATAGAAATCATTTCTGTTACTATTATTACAACAGTAGAAAACATCCATAGAAACTTTTATAAAAACGCATGTGCATGTCTGTTAGAACCGACGATGCGCAATGAAACGGAGCATTTCAAGGGAGATTTTTATGGTTAAATTGCATATTTAACTGTTTTTAATAATTACAATATAATAATATAAACATGCGCTGTAGATGCGCTGCGCTCGGTCGATTGTGAAGAATCCTTTAACACATTGCAAAAAAGGTAAATAAATGCTTACTTAAAAATATGTACAATAGGTTTAAAACAGATAATTAGATAGTCATTCGTTTATTGATATAATGACTTCACGCGCCATAATAGAAAAAATGAAGCCTCAACAAAATAAATTAATACAATTACAGTATTTACATCAAATGACTATATCTTTACACGTCATATAAATAGGCTTGACCCTGAAAATAAGCCAATATAAAGTAAGAACAAATTGTAATCTTCGTCACTAACAAATGAAGGAAGAATGAAGGACAAATTGTATTTGTTCATTTATCTTTTGACGGCGGTTACTTCAAATGCTGATGAAGATTCTCTTACAGTGGAACTGACGCAGGGTCATGTGAAAGGTTACAAAGAGGAAGGAAAAAACTATTACGCATTTTATGGTATTCCATATGCTACAGCTCCGACTGGAGGTGATAAATTTAAGGTATATTTTTATTAAATACGCAAACAAACTTTCATTTAAACATCTATCTTCGTCTGAACATCGTTCTGGTTTTTTTAACGCTATATCGCTGTATGTTGTATTTTCATCCAACAATAAAGGCGCGAATATCATGCTACTCTCGATAATATGCTATACATAAATGTTACAATTGCCTAGTAAATAGTAGTTATTTATTACGTTTCAGGCTCCATTACCACCACCATCATGGACGAATATCTTAGAAGCAACAAACAAAGATATAATATGCCCTCAATCTAGTTTCCTGACAACATTTTTCTCTCACCTAAAAAGCAGGAATCTAATAATGGATGAGAATTGTTTAAACGTCAATATATTCACGCCAGGAACGGAGGGGCCTTTACCAGTGTTCGTATATATTCATGGTGGCGCTTTTCAAATAGGTTTCGGTGATATGAGTTCTCATGAACCTATGTTACGATCTGGAAAGTTCGTTGAAGTAAACTTTAATTACCGTCTAGGTATTCCAGGTTTCCTCTGTTTAGGAACTGAAGACGTGCCTGGAAATGCTGGTATGAAAGATCAAGTGGCTGCTCTCCGCTGGGTTAAAGAGAATATTGCGAAATTTGGAGGGAATCCTGACGACGTAACTCTGGCTGGCTACAGCGCTGGATCGGCATCTGTTGATTTGCAATTTCTATCCCATACCACAAAAGGGTTATTTAATAAAATCATACCTGAAAGTGGCAATGCAATAGCTGCTTGGGCTATTCAAATAGATCCTTTGTATAACGCAATCAATTTCGCAGAAAAACACAAATTCGTAAACACGGGTAATGTGTATGATCTTGAGAACTTTTATAAGTCAGCACCGTTAGATATTTTGTTTTCAGAACATTTTTTCTTTGCGAAGGACCACCAGTTCGGTTTCGTACCGTGCATAGAAAGAAAGAATGAAGAAAGCTTTTTAGATGAACTGCCGCTTAACATTCTAATGAATCGTGATTATGAAAAAATGCCAGCACTTCATGGAATGGCTAATATGGAAGGGTTGTTCAGAGTCTTCCAATTCGAGCAATGGAAGGATGAAATGAACGAGAAATTTTCAGATTTTTTGCCAGTAAACTTACAATTTGTCGATGATGCTCAAATGGAGGAAGTAGCTGGTGTGATTAAGAATTTTTATTTTGGCGATGAGAAGGTTGGCGCTGATACGATGCAGGCTTATGTGAATTACTTTACTGATATATTATTTTCTTATCCATTGCTGAAAACCGTTGCTTTATTAAGTGAAGCGGAGAACGAGGTATATGAATATAAATATTCATTTGTAGACACAACACCACATCCATTCGATCCGTATAACTTAGGAGGCGCACATCACTGCGCACAAAGTGGTGCACTCAGCTATAACTTGTTTACAAACGACACGGGAGAAATAACTAAAGAATATTCAGAAATGAGGCGAATTATGTCTGACTTGTGGGTTAATTTTATTACAACTGGGTACGATCTTTTATTTATATTTCGCGTATTTTTTTAATTCAAAAATAATCATTTTAAAAAACCATTTCAGTAAACCAGTACGTGAAACAACAGCAATGTTCCCTTCAGGATGGCCTACAGTTACACTGGCCAACAATGCATATATGGATTTAAAAAATGTTCCCGAATTAAAAACCGACATGGTCATAGAACGGTATAAATTTTGGGATCATATTTATAAAAAATATTATAGACCTCCCATTTCACCCCCAGCGCCCAAATAACATCCTCTTCCTTCCAGAATCCCCAATAATTGGTCACAAACATGAGTCCATATCATTGGCACTACAGTTCCTTAAAGTTGATGTTTTTCACTTCTTTCAAGGAAGCGATAGTTTTATAAGTATAATTTAAAAAAGTTTATGTAAGATTTGTGATTATTAATAATAATTTGGTAATGGAATATTAGAAAATTTATTAAATATTTTTATTGTACGTAACCCTTATTTTAGATAACATACATAAAAAATCGAATGAAGTTTAAAAATAAAACTCAAATAGAAATATTGTATTAAATATATTTACAAAACATAATAAGATCTGTATTTCGAATACTTACAATAATAAAACAATATGCTTAAAAACTAATATTGACTACAACGTAAATTTAAACAACAATGGCGGCCACGGGGTTCGGGGGGTTGAGAGCCATCGACAACAACGTTCACTAGAATTAGCATAAAAAGCTAATTAGCGTTAATTGGTAAAAATAAAAATGCTTTAATACTAGCGTCAAAAGGCGGTAAATGTAACACGCATTATATATTACAAAATTACATTTAACAGTTAAATAAAGAAATAATAAAAAATATACAGGTATATTACGAACATGATTTTAGCAAATGACTGCCTTATGCTCTCTAGTTTTTTTTAATAGGGAAACTTATTTTTAAATACCATTGAGTTATAAATATTAGGGACAGATAAGTCATTGTTCTATTCAGATTAAAATTAAATCGATTGCTTTTATTTAATGTTTTTATATGCCTACCAAAATATATACGCCATTCTATTATATTTAACTCAGTGTATATTACTGAAGTACTTAATATAAACCTAGCATCATCTTGGCTTCTGATGTTATAACACGCTTTACATTTAAGTTTTGACGCCAATTTAGTATCTAATAATAAACTCTTGATTGTGCTCTCAATCCCCAAATATAACAATAAAATCCGCCATTGGAATAACAACATTATTATCTTACCTATTTTGTACATTTTTAACACTTAAAACTAGTTTACGCCTTCTTTCTGGACCTTTCTTCAAGATCCAAAATTAGATTAAAAATACGTTTTTATCTCTTACAACCCACTTCTATTGACAGCAAAGTATAATTGGAGGTAAAGTAATATTAATACCCTGTATTATGGGTATCAGGACATTTTTCAATAACGCTTAAAATCAATTTTCAAACATTCAGCAAGAAGAAATCTCTTCGGATCTACTAGTGGATCCTAAAGGAAGGTCCAAGTAGAGCATGCGCAATTAAAACCTATATTTACAGATTCTCAATAACACATATAGGTACGTATATAATACATTTTAGTAAATTGATTTAAATATTTCTTTCATATTTTTATCACGAAGTTTAATATCTTTGACATAGATTTTCGCGAAGGACCTGAGGAAAGTGAGAAATCAAAAAATATCTCCAAAATCAATCAAAAAATAAATAAGACAAATAATTAGAATTCTAATAATGCATTTAATAAATAATTTTGTGATAGTTTTCACTCATTCGTTGAGTATTTCATAAAATCATTCTATAAGACGATTTCTTTTCTTTTTTAGTTAGTTATATATATATAAAAAACAACCATTTTTTAAAAACTTAGTCATCAAAAATTAAAAACTATAAGACTAGATAACTAACACTAAAATAAAACAAGTTTCCTTTGTTAACGATGCCCATAATAAAACCTAATATTTTATGGCCATCGTTTTAAGAGGAAAGTTTTAGTCTGTTACACTGCATAAAAAAACAGTTCAAATTTAAACATATTGATTTTTAACGGGATACGTTTCAGTTATATTTATTCATTATAGTATATTTTTATATTTTAACACAGACTAACACCATCCTCTTAATAGGAAACTGTATAAACATGATCTCGAGAAAATAAGCCAAAAACAATAATTTTAAAACTTCCCTGGTCCGCACATCACTGGTAACAAAAACATCATCAAAGTCTCATAGACAAGTTCGGGATTCTTAAAATTTATTAAATATCGCGATATTGTTCCCACTATGACCCGTAAAGGCAAACGCTGAACGCAAATACATAAAAAAAAAGGAAAGACATAATTGATTGCAGGCGCCTGTCTGCCCCACATGGGACTAATACCAGAATATAATAACTTTATAATATAAAAAAGATTTGTTCAAAAATATCTTTAATTTTTTTCGTACAAATTGTTGATATCATTATTTCAAAAATATTTATATAATTTCGCATAAAATTGGATGACAAAATTTTCATCCAAAGTTTGTGAATTGAATAAATATTTTCGACAACAGTACAAATGTATAAAAATATATTTCTATCTAAATATTATTATTAGGTAGTGTCGGGCTTCATTCGATATCGATAACTCAATGTCGTATTACAATAATCAATAGATAACATTTTTAATATTACAAATAAATATATTTTTTAAACTCATCAATAAATGAAATTAATAAATAAATAGCCATTTCGTTATTATTATTATTTTACGACATTGACACACAAAATAAACCAAAGCCGTAAAATTCTTTAGATTTCTTAAAGACGGATTTAATATTTCATATATTTACACAATTAACTAACTAATTTTTAAAATTGATAAAAAAATAAATAAAAATATGATAAAATTAATTCATTAAACATATTTACAAAATAATATATATAATAATAATAATAATCTATAAATAATCACAATTTATTTACCTAATAAAACTTTAAAATATTTTTTACACTTTATTTACATTAAATTATAACAAGATTTTTTAATAAAATTATTGCTCACAGAAATAAAAAATTTCGAAAAACATTTTAAAATCACATCAATTATTATTAACTTATTATTTTTAATGTCAACTTTTGTTTTATGTAACGCCCAATTAGTCACTAAAACACGCAATTCAGTTTATAGAGAAATAACACTAAAATAAATTATCTTTTCGTGTAAATATAAGTCATTAATTAACGAACCGAAAGAAAATCAATACTTTGGCACAGTAATTTTTAATAATCCATTCCCTATCTAATTAAAACAAAAAAGTGCATTATAATATTTTTTTTATATTACCATATCATTATTTCTATTTCTCTCTTTGTAATTTATTATTATTAATTAATAATTTATTTAATGCGATTTCAAATTAATTATTGATCGACACTTACTATAAAAACAACAATGCTTATGTTTAATTCACGTCAGGCTTAAAAAAAACCATACGGAATGTTCAATCTCAATATTATAGGACACGTTTCCATAACGTTCGACCATACGATTAACGCGCTCAAGCATCGCACGAGTGTACGTTTCCATTGACATAGTTTTAAGGACCCGGACTAAAATCGGATAAGTCAATTTTAAAATATAATTTATGTTTTAAAGTGATTTTTAATTATGTAAATATCTAGGAACTAATATTGTATAGAAATTAAATAACGAATACTGTTCAAAATGATTTATGTCGATCAAAATAAAGTTAAAAAATATGGAAATCGAAAGATAACACAAGTTCTGCGAATTATTCGGTAACAACCTGCAACTTTTTTAAATATATTTTTTTAATAGAAAATTATATCCATCCTATGCTTGCGAACTTAGACATGGACCTTGTACTGGACGTATTACTAATGAATACTTGACGTTTCTCTCATCGCGTATCGTATGCTCAATAGCCACTCCTTTCTCAGTAATAATAACCGTTTTGTATTTAAAACGTTACATCACCTTCACATAGTTCTCTAAGTAAAGTGTATTTGTTACCAGTTATCTCTACCCGAGCGTCCTGGTAGTGTCCAGTAGTGGATAAGGCCGCGCGTACCGCCGGGAGCGATTCGCGCGCGATGCGTTACGTCAGCGCGGCGGCGGTGGAGCGGGCGGAGACCAACGCAGACAGGATGGGTCCACGCATCGAGCACGATCTGAACGACGGGACATTTCTTCTAAAACCTCCTGTTAATAATAATTATTATATTTCAGTTATTGTCAAAATTGTTGTTAATATTATTATTAAAACTAAAATAACAATCATCTCACCTGTTTCTTTAGCACAATATGTTTACCCTTCCAATACTTCATAAGTCCCCGTTCTTGTAATGTTGACACAATATCACAGGATGCAATGCCTAGGTCCTTACTTAGATCTCGTATACTGAGCGACGGACCTGATGCTGAACATAATCTTCTTAATAATGCTTCTTTCCAATATGATCTATATGATATTAAACCCAAGTCTGATAAAGGTGTTTCTGGAGATCCTACTTTTCCTTCAACTTTCGTTAATAGGTAACCTGAGAACAAAATATTACATATATTAAGTTTTAAAAACGCATCAGTCGTAAATGTTATTTTTTAAATAAAATCCCGGGACTCTAATCTGGGGAGTTCTATGGTAACCATGGATACAGCCCACATGTAAACGAGGGGTTGTTCACTCCCTGGAACGTGGGGGCAATGTCGTCTAGACTTCAGACGGATCTATATGCAACACATCGATCGTTTGGGGTCGTCGCTCGGGGGTGGTTAGCAGACGCAAAAGGGCTCCCCGCGGCAAAACAAACCCCACCGCCGCCGTCAACGCCGAACGTCACGATGGTTGGACCCTTTGTTTACTACTAACAAATAAGAACTATCTAAAACAGAAATCCAACACAAACTAACAAATATCATTGGTCGACTATATTAATACAAGAAAATAGATTTAATTCGATTGGTTATTATAATTCCCACCATGAACAAATTTGAACTCTATATACCAATACTATTATAATTATAATTCATTAAATTCCTACGTTAGTACCTTAAAACTTCCATTCGATTCGAGCGACGACCATTAGTAAACCTTACTTACATATTGGACAAAGATTGAATAGCAATACATTGTTAAATAATTCATATACATCACACGTATCCATTGTCCAGTCAAATATGAATTTCATACACTACATGCGCGTAAGATATGATTGGCCCATCCGTCTACATGATACAGTTTACGGGTTACAACCCCCGGGCGTTCCCCCGATGACCGTGCAGGTGACACAACAAGGTGTTTCGATCAATGAACTTGCTCTTGGGACATTTAAGACTTTTCATCTTTAATATTTTAATACTATCTTCTCGCGTTCAAAATGCTATTCTCGAATTGAATTTTTCAACATCAATACGATCCGATTTCGATTTCAATATGAATTTTATATTTAATTAAGTCTCATGGGAATTAAAAATTAAAGGACTTTTCGAGTATGCTATATAACTCTAAATTCGATATATTATTATTACGCAATTATGAAAAAAAAAACTCAACAAGAATATTACAGATATCTTTTCTAAGATATTTCTTTAAAATATTTAATGGACTCTCTCAAAAGTCAAATTTCAAAATGCTACATTTAAACGTTCTTTTATATTTTATTCTTTGTAATTTCAGTGAAGTCCACTTTTACTTGACTGACTTAATCTTACCGCGACCACGATTGCTCTAGAGCTTTCGATGGATTAAAAATATTATAATAAACGCAATAGTCGCTTGCTGCAAGTATTTTATAGTCAGTCAGAATATTTAAATATTTACTTAAATGCCCGACTGAACTTTAGTATTAATAAAATAACAAAGATGAAAAGATATACTTACTAAAATCTATTAGCAGTCTGCCATAACCCTGCCTCTGGTATGGAGGTAGTGTTAATATACAGGATACATTATAATTTAAAAATGAATTCTTTTCCTGTAAACAAAAAAGAAACATTAATAGATTGGTTATTATATCTGGAAATAAAATACAATTATTTCAAATAATAAAAAAAACTATTTTAAGAGTTATTTAACAATATTCTAGGAAATCTTTGGACTGGAATTTTTTTTAGTATCCACAAAGTACACCCTACTGCAGAATCATAGAGCACATTCTCCAGTTATACATGATTACTACATTAAATCAATTTATTTATATATAATCTACTACAATCTATAAAAAAATACGAGTGGTGGCAATGCACTAATGGCAAAGGTGAATCAAGACAAGGGTAAGGGAGATCAAATAAATTTAGACAAAGCGGATTATTTCTAAATGAAAAAACTTTTTTTTATTAATAGGTACAAACAGTAGACTATTATAATGATATCAATACAATTTGCGTAAAGATAATAATATTCTTTCAATGCTTTTATAGGAAGAGAGTGAATATCGCGTGGGTAATAAGGGATTCACCTTATATGAGCTTGTATGAGCCTCTCAAACAATTAGATCAGCGGTTCTCAAAAAGGCGAAGGAAAAAGCCTTAATATAATTATAAAAAACTGATTTATATGTATTCATGAATAATCATATTGTAATATAATATTACGTAATATTTAGTTGGAATATTTAGATGTAACCTTATAATCTCCCTTTGGTAGGTATTTTAGCCCTAGGGTTCCACGGAACACACTTTGAGAATGGCTGAATTAGATAAAGTAAAGGTGTCATAAACACAAAAGCTAACTATTAATTGCTTAAATAATTCCTTCCATCCCAAGTTTTATCACATCGCATTCCATACAAACAGCGATCTCATTTCAAATATCAAATTACACTAATACCGCATAACACATAAAAATAATCCAGACATCGAGAAAGCGACGTGTCTACGCAAACAGAATCGTATAGGATTTATTATTATTCGACAAAGGGGAAGGTTCACCCCAGTCTAGTGTACCTCAGGGTGCCTAACAGCTGTGAAAGGGGAGAGCTGTCGGTTGGTTTTCAATCCATTTATTTATTCCCAATTTCCAAATTTTATAATGTGCATTTTTTACGACAATAATTAAGAATAACATACGTACGAATAATATATGTTTTACGCTCTATCGATTTTGCAAAATCATAATTTGAATCTGATGTTAGAGAGTATTTTTTGAATGGAAAAACCATATTTATTTATTTTATTTATTTATTTATTACTTAATAATAGAGAAAAAATAATACAGAGTAAGTGAGTAAGGAGATGGCGGCCTTATCGCTAAGAAGCGATCTCTTCCAGGCAGCCAACTTTGAAAATGTAGAGAAATCTAGAAGACAAATAGAAGTAGACCATAGAAGTAAATTTACAGTTATAATAACTACAGAAAAATACTTTCAAACTCGTAGTATTCTAAACAAGTATTTAATTTCCAGAAGAAAAAATGCTATGATCTTTGTATACGTACTATTTGCAGTTTTGTATTAATTTTATAATATTTACAATTTTGTATTACTGCGCAATATAAAACACATGTCTTACGAATAAATTCGAGAATATCTTGCTTGACAGCTCCCTAATAATGCAGGTCGACGTACGAGGGTTGTCGCAGAACGTCTAGACGACACACGCGCGAGAGCAATGCGATCTTTGTCATACAAAATTCTAATGTTTTGTTATTGAAAACTTTGCGTTCGATATATTTAAATAATTATTGTTATTATCAATCATATTAAAAGTCCCATCGATTGAGTAACACTAAAATTTTTGTTACATTTTAAATAAATATAAAAAATTATATACCTACATATTTGAATACGGTTAAAACAGCAATCTGGGCAAAATATCAAACAAATAACGTTATTAAAGGGATGTGGGGTGAGGTTATTGCACTGGCTAGACCAATCCAAGGACACCATGAAATATGTTGAACAAGGGACCAATACATTTGTGTTACAAGTAGGTTACAATGACTCTACGGTATTGCTATTTTGATTATAGCTTGTGTTTGTATCAAATTATGCGGTAAAAAAAATAGAAGCAGAGAAAAAAGTGAAGAAGTCTTAAGAATAACCATTTATGTCTGTTTATTTTATAGACACACTAGCTTTTACCCGCGGCTTCACTCGAATTTAAGTCATTAAATAAATATAGAAAGTGTTAAAATAAACGAAAATAAAAATAAATATAGAAAAATTCCAAACAGCTGAAACCATAGTCAATTGGAAACTATAGTAAAAAAATAATATTTATTTTTAAATAAAAAGTATTCTAGTACCTCCAAAAATATGTGTACAAAGTTTCATGATGATCGGTTAAGTAGTTGTTGCGTGAAAACGTAACAAACAAACTCACATTCACATTTATAATGTAGTAGGGATTATATAAAAATTAATAAAATGCCGCGAAAAAAATTTATAAGTATATTATACAACTAATGGTAACCCTACGGTCAAGGAGTCGAGAAGAGTCTGGGAAACGAGACACCGGGGAGATTTGTCTGTCTACCTCTCAGACTTACAGACGTCTACTTATAAAACGGGGATCCCCTTTGTCAAAGAAGTTATTAAGAAATCAATTATTGGAGATTATGCGGAAACACCATTCAATACGTCAGATTGAAAAGCGAATTATTACTAAACACTAAAATAATATATCGTTTTCTTTTAAATGATACGCGAAAGAAAACAAAAATAAATATAAATACGACCAAATAATACTTCTTTAAGTCGCACTTAAGGCCCTAACAGGCGCTTGCATAAATGGACACAAATAAACAAAAGACAGTCTCTAAAGCAATTAATTACCCTTTGACGTCCTTTCACGTTGTAAACAAGCGAAATTATTTGAAGAGCGAGTTGAATTTTAACAGAGCTTTTGAATATTGGATCTGTCGGGATGCAATGTGGAGGCGAATTGGGGTGTTCAGGCGTTTTTGGGGTTCTAGGGATGAGGCAGTCTGGCCTTAGGTTATTGACCTCATCTCAGCTGACGCCTCGTTCAATGGCGGCCGAAGTACGTTACAAGGAGCAATCTTTGAGAGGTTTAATTGTCTTTATATATATATATATATATATATATTTAATATAAATAATTATAACAAGGGTAAAGTGAGGTGGAGTGGGGGGAAGGCTAGACAGTCGGAATACAACGAAAACTTTTTAGATTCACGTCTGCACTCAATTAATCTCAACAAACAATGTATGTCTAGACACCGTCAACTGAAAACACGCTACAATAAACTAAGTAATTGAACAGTTACATGCATTTTACGACATACATCTTCATTCCAAGAAAGAAACATTAAAACCCACTATTTGCTCCTTAATAAAAATGTAGTATCGACTATCATATGTCCAGTTTCTATTTTTCTTTTCCTTGTGTACCCACACTGATGTTAAACTAGAGTAGTCAAAAAGTAACCACCATTATGCCGACTTGAGAAGTGGAATGTGTGCCGCTTGCGTTAACAAGAGATACTCTTAACTCTTAGAGATATTATATAAATTTATATCTACATTTATATACATATATAAAAAATAACACCAAATCACTTGACTGAAGAAAAGTCAATTCAAAATCTAAATTTAACTCAATTACAAATATAGCGATACCACCCTCAATTTCACCTGTAAGGGTGGATCACCCTGTCTCGCCCCTAATGTCAAACACAGAATATGAAATCAAATTGTTACAAATTGGTTGAGCGATTCGAAAATTAAACGCAATCTCGTGGAATTCACGATTGGATGAACAAATTGTTATCGTAAAGTTCATATATGCCTATTATTAAATCACAGAAAACAGTTTACAAAAATATGTATTTAAAAAATGTATTAACTAATATTTAAAAAAAACTCACCTTACTAAAATAACCGACGACATGACATCCCTCTGTATCAGCAAGTGTCATGACATAAAAAAGAAATGGTTCTACATCATAATATAAAGTTTTATGATCTAAAAAAAATTTTGCTAAAAGGCACAATTGTTGACAATATTGTTTATGTTTTCTCCCATCAACCTGCCATACGCTAAGATTGTCTTTTCTATATACCTGGAAAGAAATATTTTAAAAATCAGAAAAAAAAACTTATTTTATTTATTTCTTGATTTATGACTATGTCAATCTTGAGTAAAAATTTTTTTAAGCATACATAACCGCTAAATTAAATTAAAAAAGAATAATTAAATAACACTCTCTTAAAATCCCCCTTTATAAGTAAAAGTAATTATAATTATATAAATAAAATATAAAATAATGAGTAAGAAACAGAAAAAATGTAACATGAAAACTGCATAATTTATAAAGATTACAGAAGAACATAGAGGAAGATTAGCCAACAAGCAGCAAAGAAGAGTAATGTGCAGAAGCTGAGTATTCCATACCTCGTCTCCTGGCGGATGTCTCCATAAACATTTAGACGTATGTCTGGAAGCGCCAGCTTTTGATTGTTGATGTTGTAAACAAAATTCGCATACAAATAACCTAGGCACTCTAGCTGCATCACCTGGATACGGAGATTGGTACCACACTTCCATCATATATTTACCCATTACAACATATCTGGAAAAATAAATAAGTAAGAACAAAACACGGATATATCTACCAAATTATAAGTCCATATAGATAGAAAACAAATAATTTGGATCTCAATATGCAACTCTATTTTCATTATTTAATAGCTTAAAACTGATTGCACCTCTTTTCTTCTCAAAATAATAAATAGTACCTAGTTCCTCTATCAGTAGGTAGATCCCCCAATTCTTCCTCAATTTTAATAGCTGCCAACGCTTGAGCTTCACGAAATAACCTTAAATCATAATCAGGTGCAAAACCATCTAAGGAGGGCTCTCTGTCTATTGATAATTCTTCTGATGTACTACATTCTGGAGGTCGGTCATCTGAGCCTTTCCATTTTGATCTCATGTCCTAAAACATTAATAATAATAGTGTATTTTTGTTTGAAATGTAGATAAAACGAGAGCTGTTGTTGTGATTACCTTGACTTTGAGTTGGTAGGCGCGTTGTTCGATGGTGGGTTGTGCACGTGGCCTCTGCACCATCGCCTGCGCCGCTTTTCTCCTAGCAATGCCGGCCGCGCCTCGCTCTTCCTCCGCCGCCACGCACCATGCCGCAGATACGTTGTGGTACAGCGGACACGCATCCCACGTGAAGTGCTTTGAGCTGAGACCACCTGCGAGCCATATCCACAATTGTTACTCACTCCCCTGGATTGTTGTAGTATTAGTGTAAGCTCTAATTAATGTATTTACTTTTTTATCATCAATGTGACACTATTTGAACATGATAATATATTACCCAGATGTCCGAGAGAATCACAACCACGTACAGGACATCTCCTTTCTTGTGGCTCAGGAGGTTCCGGCGGTGTCAAAGGTAATATTGGAGATCGGATTAATTTTCTATTGCCTTTCTTAAGTAAATCAGTCCTGAAAATTATAATTTAAATTTATTTTTTTCTACTAAGTATATATTATCATGTCTATAAAAATGCATACATATAATCAGGCTTTTCATCAATTTCTGAATCAGTATCTGTGTGGGTTACTTTAGTTGCAGCTGCTAATCTTGATACTCTTGCTGATAGTGATCTAGTCAATTTACGAGGCACAGCTCCTGTACCTTCCAATGTTGCCTCAGCTTCTAACCTTAGTATTGCTTCTATTGTCTATAATTAGAGAAAAACAAAAATATATTTTCGACATTTACAAAACTTCACATTCTAAATGCAAACATTTAGTGATCAGGGTTCAATTAAATCACAACCCTCTAATAACCCTGTAGCTTCAAAAGAATTCTAGTTCTCTCTCATTTTTAAATCACTTGTTAGTTGGTTTGTGCATAGGAATATTGAACGGTTTAGCAATATATTCTTGAATAAGGTTTATGGATCAGGAATTTATTTTAAACAAATTTAGGGTTCACTTTTTTTATAAAAATATCAAATATGATTGGCTAACCCTAAATTTGACACTCAAGTTTACTATCTACTAAGAGGCCCCATCACAGACCCTGCCATTTGGTAGAAACACTACATACAACTTATTTCAGTTATGTTAACACCTGTGATGCGGCAACTCAGTGGACAATCACACTTAAATGCATAGTAAAACTTACTTTAGAATTGGAAGTGGTGGATGCAATGGAGGTATTGGATGACGTAGATTTACTAAGTGATGACGAGGAAGTCGTCGTTTTGTTAGTTTTATTAGACTTAATACTTTCTTTTTTACTACTTGAGCTATCACTCGAAGGCGTATCCAGATCTGACGAAGACTGACTCGATGAGCTCGATGTAGTAGTTATTTTATCTTCAACGGATTTCTTGGGAGGAGGACCATTTGTGCGGCTCCCGCTCCGTCTTTTAACATTATTCATGTCTTTATGATTCCTTAAAACTTTCTTCTCTGGTGTCGATAATTTATCACTACTCGATGTTCTCGTCCGACTTTTACTCCTCAATATTGAAGTTGATTTGGGACTTGGTTTATTATTATTATTACTATTACTACTACTAATATTACTATGAGTACTAATTTTGCTATTGTTACTGCTTTTACTGCTGATTTTGCTATTGTTACTACTTTTGCTGCTGCTTTTGCTTTTGTCTTCACTATCTGATTCTGAACTATTGTCTGGTGAGAATATACTCTTTTTCTTAATATTTAAAGTTGAATTTCTAGTCTCGGATCGTGTTGTCCTTTGTGGTTCTTTTTTGGGTGTTTGTTTAGGTGTTTTATTTCCAGTTTGTGTTCTATTTGTAGGTTTACTATTACTATTAGTTTTGTTATTTGTTATTGTTGTTGTCCTTTTTATAGATGCTCTCCTTCTCGGAGGTGTTCTAATAACTTCTTTGATTTGTATGTCAGAATCACTTGATGATGAAGGTTTAGCTTTGATGGACGCTCTTCTAGTTCGATCAATCTTTTTAGTGATATAATCATCTTTATTATTATTAATTGGTGATGGAGCAGGTCTTGATGGAGATGGAGGCACAATTGGTGCATCATCATGTGATGCTGAGGAATCTGAATCAGAACTACTCGACGGTGAGGAGCTGCTCGATGAACTAGCACTGCTACTAGAGTCTGATGTTGTGTCCGAACTACTATCCGTTGTACTATTATTAACCTGTAATTTATAAAAATTATATCATTGCATTACTTTTTTTAAATTTATAACACGCTACCACAGCATATTACTATGCTATAAAATTATATGCAAGTGAATTTGTAATTACATATACTTTTAACCTTAAGAGGTTGGAAAATCAAACTAATATAAAACTAGCCTATTTTCTAAACAAAGTGCAAATAGATAATGTGTTAACATATAACCTATAGGTACCTACGTATAATATTGTCTAAGTGTGAAAATTTAAAGCTAAAACTAAGAAACACTGTAGATCTATTAGAATGAGAGAATAATCATGAGAAGTGCTTGACATCAAAAAACCTGTTCAGTAAACAGTAATTTCATTACAATTACACATTAGAACCTTCCAGACAACACAATATATGTGTGCATATCCAATAAATGCTTGTAAATAACCAGAAAACCTCTAAAAACTTGTTGAGAAACTTATAAACTTTTAAACGTTACTTACGTCGAGATTTGTCATTATGAACGATACTGCAATTTATACTTTCGTAGCCTTTTATAATATACCGTAATCCTCAATTTCATTTACTCGCTTTATTTCAAAATAATTAATAAAAACAGTTTTCATCAATATTATTTTGTTTAGCTTGCTTCGCATGAAGCGATAGGTGGCAGGCGTATAATGCAGCAGAAATAAGCGCTTCACATACTCAACATGTCGTTGACACTAACAAACACGAATCTATGTAAGAAGGAAAAGGATAACACAACGCTATGCGGAATATCATGTGACAATCGTATTTATTAGGGTTATATTAGCACCTGTCAACAACTGAGATGCGTTCAAGTTTTTATCAATCAAATTATTAGTGTCATAGAAAAATAAAAACAGTAATCAATTGTTATTTTTTTAAATTCTACAGTATAAGAAATATTTATATAGACAAATTTAATATCAAACAAAGCTTCGATTTTTATATATTTCTTTTTAAATTAAATTGACGTATTAGCAATTATAACATAGAGATTTTAATAATTTCTACTAAATAAATTAGTTTTTGATGAATAAAATGTTGTCTTTTCATCAAAATTTTGTAAATTCTATTATAAATCCTGCATAATTATAAAATTTTAAATAAATGCAGTACTAGCTGAAAACTATTACTCAATGCCTCTTAAAAAAGAAAATAAAACGGAGTTTTGGCGGCATTTACATAATTTATACATATTTATTTTTAAATATCTAGAACGTTATGTAATTTTTTTAACATAGGAATTTACGTAAAATTAGATTTATATAATTTATCTTTAGGCTGTTACTTATATGGTTGTTAAATTAGTAGAACAGTCCTATGCTAAAGAATATAGGCGCATGACTCAGATTCATTTAATGACACATTAGTGTACATAACCTAGGTCCTAGGCGATTCAAAATTTAAATCTCATTTTTTATATTTATGTGTATTTGGATATTTCGTGTAATTTAATACTCGTATGTCATAATTAAAAGAGTTATGGTAGGACTAATAATGAAACGAAAACATATAAAAATACAAGATTTTTATTATAATTTCTGCCATATACAAAATACTCTCTTTAAAAAATCATAAAGCAGTTTTACTTATGTTATACACAATTATGAATTGAATAATGTTATAATAATAAAAATAAGATCTTAAGCCTATTAAATGGTCAGTTAAAGTAAAAGATATATTGTTAACAACACAACAAAACTTAAACCAAGTCTTCATAGAGACAGACAAAAGCTGGTAATAGAAATATATTTGTTATTCCAGAAGCATACATTAAGGAATAAATTAACAGAAATATGATGAGCATTGTTGAACTTGAGCAATATAAATTGCAATTAAAACAGAGAGTACTGGACTAAGACCCACTTTCCACTGAGGCGTCGCAGCTAAACATTACATACAAATTATTGCGTATACTGCATACTCTAAAGACGAGCAGCCTCTGTGGACAGTTTCACTTAAAAAAGTAAAACATCAGTCATACTAAAATAACTTAAATACTAAACACTAAAGGACGGACAACGTTACATCTTAATAACTAAAACTTATTATTTATACATATCTTACTTTTCAAAGTTACAATTAAATATATTGCAAAACATATTCTTTAAAGAATAATAGAAGTGTAGAAATAAATGCATTTTTTAAATATATATTTTTTATTATAATATAATAAATATAAAATAAAATTACCAGAAATAGGTCTGGAATGTATATTTTAAATACGTAATCAAGGCGTTTTATTTTTATGTGACAGGGATCACATTATTTAATAAGGCACCTAAAGGCAATTATGTTTTGATAAAAATAAATATGTTTATAAAATGCTTCTTATAATGGCAAAGAAACAACTGACAGATAAATATCAATTATTGCAAGGAATATGTAAAAAAGTACATGAAAAACTTATAAGCTAAAATCGTGTTTAAAATATCCCTTTGCTAATGAGATCGTGCGCATGTTTTTAGGTAAAATGGTACTACGTTCTAAATACAATACAGTTTCATACCGTGCCAATATTTAACAGCAAACAAAATTATCTTTTGTCTCTGTCTAACTTGAATAAAATCTCTTATGGTATAACAAAGACAAAATACATAATATACATAAACAACCCCCTTCTTTCTTTAAATTGACACAATCATGACAAATCAGTCTTTTCGATTCCATTTCCTTCTAAATTATGCTATAATTCACCTACTTTTGTGAACAATTTTAGTGTGGAACAATTTCTACTAAAAATATTCTACAGGCAGTCTGATATATTAAATACTTGTATCATTTTATCCTTGTTTCGTTTTAACATATATTCAACTTAGTTAGTGCTAGTAGAATAAAATGTACAGTGATTTATAGAAATACCTATTACTCCGCCATTGAAGTCAGTTGATAGGCGAACAAAATTCGTTTACATGGCAGTTTCTAAAGGTTGACTATGCGATCTATGCGCTTCAGATAGTTGATGTATTGGCGACATTCGTTCATTGTCATCGAATTCAAAATTCGTTTCGAGTAATGCTTCGGATTTCGATCGATTTTTATGTATTGGAGGTGACGGCGTCTCGAGCTCAGTCGACGAAGAACGCGGACTTGAATCGTAGCTTGAGATTTGTTGTCCTAAATCGTAGGGGTATGCTGGAATGTGTGGAGCTCGAGGAAGATTATCTTCGAAATATTGTTGTTGATCTGTAATTAAGATAATAGCTTATTATTTTTTCATATTTATGACATTGTATTTTTAAAATAAAATATACTTTTAATATCGAGAATACTATGCAATGTTAGAATTTTATAGATTTTTAAATTTGTTAGTATAGAATTACCAGCAACATTATGACGTTGTCCAAAGGTAGTTTTGGGAGCACTACCTAACTGAGGTTCATCAGGCATTTTAGATCTTAACTCCATCAAAAACGATAGCTTCGGTTGCCCACCAAAGTTCGGTGTGCCATAGGGCCCGGTGATCTTTCCCTCGCGTTCCAAGTCTCGTTTCAAAGCTATTGTATCGTCGAATTTATCGTAACCTCGTAATGGAAGTGTATCAGAATTATAATATTGGGAATCACTTGTTGGTGATAGCGTGTCGTCGTCTTGAGGTGATACTAGGCCTCCTAAAATGATTATATAAGCATCCAATATAGAGAATAGTCTTAAACACTCGAAAGTGTATTAAAAAATAATATATACCAGGGTGGTGTATAATAGGTATTTCTTCAGTAGCTACTGTATTGAACGAAGGGACACCGCTAGCACCTGCGTTGTCTCTATATCCTTCATTACGATATGCTAAGTTAAATGGCCTGGAAATGAAACAATTTTAGTCTGAGATTTCGAATGTTTTGCAGCCATCGCAGCCACTGTAAACCATTCGACGACCGTGACGGCTGCGAATATTTCGAAACGCATAAAGCTTGTATTTTTGTATTTGTACCTATTATTATTTTGTGGAACAGAGTATTCTGGAGAAGCAGGTTTCTTCATAAAGGTAGTATGTCTTAGCGGCATTACATTAGGATTAGGATTATGTGCTTCATAAATATCAAAACTCTGGTTATCCTCAACGGAAGAATTGAATTGGCTTTTCTCCATGGATTCCATAGACGCTGTTGAGGCTATCATTTTACGATAATCGGAGCCTTTCGTTAGTGTCTCCGTAGAACGTGTACTCTGTAATAAAAAGGAAGACAAAATTATCAGGAAACATTAGTTTAGTTCACTAATGTAATTTTTAAAAAGGAATAATAATACAAACCATTTGTGCTAATTTCCGTCTATAAGAGCCATCAGGAAATCCACCATTAATACTGCCTATTGAGCGAACAGAATGCAAAGATTGTCGAATAGAATTGCGTCGTTCTAATCTTTGTAGGTGTCTGAAATAATAAATTAATTATTGATAAAAATCTCTATATATCTATATTCATTTCTATTGAAATGATCTCTGATACTTATTTAATGACTTAAATAACAAAATTACCTGTGTTTAGATTTATTATACCAACAGAGAATAGCAATTCCAACAAGAAGAACGGTTAGAGCTAAAACTCCAATTAGGCCCACAGCTAATAAATCACCCTGCCAATGCATCGGATCTATTACTATTTTAGGATCTGTAAAATAGCGATTAATTTGTTTAAATAACTTCTTGACTAGAAGGATTAACTATACAGCTTGTTACATTAAGTTGCATGTTACATTTTAAAAAACCCTTTTTACGTTTTTAACTTCTGATTAAATTTTATGTAGCTATATCTTAGTCTTTGTAAAAAAATATCAAATAAATTGTACATACCAATTTCACACAAAAATGCGTTCTTTTGAGCACAATCATTAATATCAACATTTCCAAAAGTGAATGAAGTACATTGTGTGACAAAATCTATGTGATTAACCCAAACCCGGTCGCCATAGGGGAACCACTGAGTTTGCTGACGAATATATTGGTAGAGATCATCATGGTTGCCGCTTATAAAAGGCATTGAAGAATTATCGGACTGCAAAGAAAAAGTTTATTAAATATTTCTAAATTTTGAGTAAGTATTAAGATTTAAAAAAACATACCAAACAAAAAGCTCTGGCATCATCATAAGTCATAGGAGCACCAATATACATGTAGCAAGTTCCAGAAACGAAATCCCATCCAGGAGGACATTTGCCGCCTTCCAAAACAGTTTCGTTGTTCATATAGAATGGATTATAATCAACTTTGAGAAGCAATGGATCGTCCGATTGGTCTCTAATACGTCCGGCTACAGCTAACGATTCATTGTATGACCAATAATTGTGCTTTGCATCTATTTTTGTGCGCCATAACTCGAGGGAGCTGAAAAATTAAATAATCATATAAATAAATATATATACACATTAAGGCCTTGATTTCTTTAAATAAAATCATGTGTGTACTGATATAAAATCAAAGTGGGATTAATAATTAATTAAAAGCGAATAATAATACATTGGTGTGTATTTTACAGATTTTGTGCGCTGATTGATATTGCGGTGTATTTAATTTATTTAAGCACATTATATATGATAGGGAAGACTAGGAACAACGTCAATTCGTCAATCATTAGCTCGAAACCGTAAGTACTGCTATTAACGTTATTTAGCCAGTCTCACGACCTGTACCATACATACTACTCTATGAAAGAAATGAGTAAGAAAGATTATTGATGGTTTCTCTAACATATTTACCGCAATGGCTTATTTGCAAGAAAGTGCACGCAATAAACATAAACGTGAAACTTTTTTATTCATTTACTAATTAATTAACCAACACATGCAACATGCAGTTTCATTATCAAGTACTTTTTTCATGCATCATCCAAAAATAACCTCAAAATAGCTTTTAAAAGTATTTTTTGTCTGATAAGAACTTTTTTAACTAACAGTAGCTCCCTACAAGCCAATTTCAAACGGCTTTCCCTTTGAAATTAAGCTAAAGTCAAGCAGACAGGCGTAACGTGTTATAATTCATTACAACTAGTTTGCGGTAACCCGTACTAAGATCAATTAAGAATTCAAAATTAGCAAAACAATTCTAGAGTATATATTCGTGAATAAATTAAAACTCAGTAATGTTGCCGGACTAAGTGTTTCTACTTTAAAAAATTGTAGATTGTAGAACTCACCTGACCATATGCGGATTATAGTCAACAAATCTATCGATTCCATGGAAATCATGCAAAATAAAACATGCAATTAATTAATATTAATAACATAACATAGTTTAAATAAAAGTAGATATAATTTTATTATTATTTACTCTCAATATTTAAATATATGAACACATAAATATTATCATAGGCATAAAACTAGAGCATTGTTCAGAAATTAAAACATTCCAATCGCTCTAGTTGAACGTTAATAAAGGCAATTTTCCATAAAAGAAGCTTTAATTTATATAGAAATGCATACAATAAGTCTTTAAAAGCATTATATTAGAGATTTACCATTATTAGTAGAGTACTTACATAGACCTATTAACGGTTATCATTTCATAATCATTATCTGGGTTAAAGAAAACATTGTCGATATAATGTTGTCCTGCTGTGCCGGCCACGACCGTCGCTCTGCCTTCACGGTCTATTGCATTATTTCTGAATGAATAAAATTAACATTAAAGTTGTTTTAAGCGAAAGTTCTTTAAACTCAATGAATTAAAATAGATTAGGCGCTTATAGAAATTGGATCTCAAATCTAGATGGGGTCTATGTCCATTGTCCAGTCTATGAAAAACAGATTTTATTGATTTAATCAGTGCTTATTTTGTGATTGTAGATCACAGAGTGACAAATCGGGTAGTACAACTGAAAAATGATAGTGTAGAACTATACCTATAAAATCCATTATGTGAGGTCGTTTGGTAAATAGGTAATCTAACTTTATGGAAGCCGGAAACTTCTAAGATTCTCTGTCCAGTATTATCGTGTACGTAATTGTAACTGAAGTTTGATACAATTTGACGTAAAACAATTACATCTTTGTATCTAACATTGTTTCTGGTGAAATAATTTCGATAAATTGTTACTTCTTGATACGGCGTTGATTGGCGACCTGAAAATTAAATTTAGGTATTTTTAAGTAGTAATTATTATGTACATCTCTTAATTAATTTAAAAAAATGAAAGGGTCTTAATAAATACTTATAAATTATTATTATACCTTCAATTATAAGACAGGGCAAGTCATGATTTTCTAAGAACAAGTTATTGTGAACCCAGCCACGTAGAGAGGTAGCTGAGCCACCAGAATCAGCACGCACACTCAAACCACCAACATTGTTACGAATTAGATTGTTCTGGAAAAACATAAATTAGCCACTTAATAAATGTTGATCATGTGTTACAGTTTCAGCAACGCCATCTAACGGAGTTGCGAACAAATAAAAAGTTATCAAAAAGAACGCAAAATAAAAATGAACATACTCTAAATACAAGCGTCTGTGTATTCTGGACATCAACCCTTATAGCTCCTTGACACGTAGTAAAATTGCCATATAATTTAAGACAATTTTCAATAAATTCATTTCTTGTTATCGCAACAAGCGGGTTAACTTCTCCGACTGAGTGATACGTAATGGCACCATCCCGAGTTTTCGAAAATTCACTATGCGAAATGTTGTGTTGAACATCACGATCTGAAATTATGAAGATAAGTACTCTGTTAAATATTTCATCCAAAAATATTTATTCAAAATATTAAATTAAACTTACTTAATCCAATAGCAGAGATAGGTAGAGTGACAACTTCCGCGATAAATCCGTGGACCGAGGACGCTCCATTAGCAAATAATTTGATGCTCAAACTAGCTCCCTCCGTTCTAAATAAACGCTTCTCATCCGGTGATCCATTTTCTAGATACGCGAGCATAGGTGCCGTCGCATTGTAAATATTACCATCATACAAAGTCAATGAATCACGTTTCCCGTAGTTTCTTGTATGATTGAACAAATTAAACTGTAAGAATCTAAACCCAAATGGCTTCACTCTGTAAACGCTTTTGAAGATCTTCACGCAATTCACTGGGTTATTATCATATTTGTAATACAAAAGAACTCGTTCTTCAACAGTTATTACTTTAGTAGTATCGCAAATGTCTATCATTGAAAAAAGGTGATACGGTAGATTTAAGTCTCTTAAGGGAGAAAAGCTTGAAACATCAGATTCTCTTCCTTCGCCAGTCAAAGATATCGCGTTTACACCTTCTCCTAACACATCATGAATGGTATTAAACATCAAATTTATAGTATCACTTGGAGCAATCACATTTATACCATGATGTGCACTTCGAGATATGTTTACATTAATCAGTCTAGGATTCTTTACTATACTTTGAACAGCTGGCGATTTTTCGTTATGCAGAACTCCTGCTCCAATTATTTGTACATGCCTTAGCACACTTTCAATCACTTCTGTGGTTCTATGCGTGTGATGCGAATGTATCCTATGCTCATATAAGGAATGTTCGAATTCCGGATTAGCAAATCGAATTCCACCCCAATATTCAAGATCTTCGTCTAAATTACGATTTCCGCAATGGATAAATACAAATGCAGAATCCCATCTGCATTCATGTCTGTGACCGAATAATTGCCCATTAAGTCTTATGGGGCAGTCTTGATATCTGTCTTCTGTACCCGCGCATTGTAACGGTTCAGGCCATGACCAAATTCGTGATAAAGAATTACTATGGTATTCAACCCTTCTATCATAAGCGAAGAAAGAGTTTATAGGATCATAGCCTAGTTCCCTACAAACAACCTGAGCATTTCTTTCAGTAAATCTATGATCACACATCGGGACCCATTGTAGCGTTGTACTATTATAATATTCCAGGAATCCTTGGTTAGTTTTTTCATTTAGGTTGTCATTGATGCTACAATTTCTTCCAGTACAAAGTCTTATGGAGTCCTGTATGATCATAGTTTCTAATTGCCTTTTATTCTGGTGGTGATATGATGAGTATTGCCCCATAGATTTAATATCCCTCTTCTCAATTCTGTTACTTTCTGCATCTTCAGATGCACCTAGAGGCCTCATTACAATAGGAATTGCAATATGCCCCTGAGCATCTAACGTTCCCATGACTAGAATTCCAACATTTCCAGCAAATTCCATAATCACACCAGGTTGGATTGTAAGTGTAACTCCCGGCATGACAGTTATATCAGCTTTAACAATGTAAGGCGCTATCCTTGATTCTATCGTCAAATCTTCCACAAGTCTGCCACCCAAGTTGTCCACATCCATTTGGGACGAAGGAGTGAATGATACAGATACACTTGAATCGAACGAGTTTTCTAGAAGGAAAGGTCTATAAGTAGCAATAGCGTGATTATTCCAATCATCAAAGTCGAATATTTGACTTTTAATATCCTTCTCATCATCACTTCCCCACCAGTTTTCCCTCACATCTAACAAGTTATCTATTCTAGCTGTTCTAATACCAGCTACCAAAGTAAACTGCAATTGATTATCACCAAAGAGATTTCTACTAACTTTTACTTTCTGAATTCCTTTGAAACCAATTACGTAAGTCGGTTCAGTAATCTTCATAAACGAGCCCCTTGTATTTTGTTGTGTTACATATCTATTGTTTTTCACTTGATTAAAACTGAATAAAGCGTGGACAATACCCAATATTTCACTTTGGCTGTCCATGAAAAATTGGACCATAAAATGACCATTGTTTCTCTCAATAAAATTAGAGTCTATTTTTAATTTCTTTTCCATACCACGTATAGCTATTAGACCTGACTTACAAGTGTTGTCCGTAAATACATTTCTAGTTATATTTACTTCAGCATAATGCCCATCAACAACAAGACCGAAGTTGTAATTGTTACGCCATGTGTTGTTGTTCATATAAACCGAATGAGTGAAGTTCTCGTTATATTGCCAGACATAAGGCAAACTAACATCGAATCCTCCAAGCATATTTCTTTCTATGGTATTATCTTGCAGTACATAATGGTAAAGATTGTTAGAACTTCTCAGGTCTCTAGCAAAGTGTAGAATACCTTTCCCATTATCGATGATCAGTGAATTATTTATCATAAATGTAATTTCTGTGATATTGCTATCATGTATGTCCCAATAAGGAGTGTTAACATACATAGCCTCCTCTTTGTTATGAGCTATTTCGCAATTAAATATTTTAATCGTCTCATTTGCTTTCCTCAGGAAATGATCCCCAATTTCATTTAAATACCGATTGTAATATAACGCTTTGATACCTTTGGTATTTCCCTTTATTTTTGAGTTTGTTAATTGTAATGTAGGTATTGGACCTCGCACTATTCTGTTATAAATGTTCTGTACTGGCGCTAAAATAGTACTGACCACTAATACAACTCCACCCAAAGCTGCGTTCCCACTTTTATAAGTCAAAACCACACCAAATGTAGTGCTTGTTGTAGGAAATGTAGATAAATCACGATGAAGACACCATTGAGTACTCGCCTCGTTTATATTTTGCGAGTCATATATGCAAATGCTTTCGGTAGAAAAATTGTGAATAGGATTAAGTAATTGTAGTCCAAGGACATGTCCAGGGTTGCATTTGATGTTGTAAGTTTTCTCAATATCTTGGTTTAATTGTCTTGTAAAAACTAAATATCTCGTTTCACCATTCGCGAGGCTTATATCAGTTTCATATTCAGGTAACATAATTGGCCGGTAGCTCGTTTCTTCCATATTAAAATCTGATGGCATCGTGAACCATCCGGCTAATTCCCGTTGTTGCAAACCAGTTATATGTGGATTGTGATATATTCCCGCTACAATATTATTCTCTATCACTGACCCAAAAACTTTCAAACCAAGTTGTTTGAAACTCAAACCGCTGCCTTTGTTATTACTAAACTCTGAATTTCGAACGGTATTCACAGCATCCGCGCCGTACAAATCCGAATACATAATGCCCAGCCCATCGTGATAATTATTAGATACACGAACACTTTCTAAACTGTGTCGTGCAAAGTCTATTTGTAACGCAGGTTTAAATGCATTTGTAGAGTAATCCAGCAATCCTGCCTTTTCAATGCTAACATATTGCAAGTCTGCCCTTTCGGAAATAACACTGAAGCGTACTCCAGCCCAACTGCTTTCATAACACCTTATTCCAACATCATTATCATGAGTACAAGAATTTTCGAAATTATCTACAGTTTCAGCTCTACATTGGGTGATATCATTATCAAACTCAGTACATTGAACATTTGATAATATAACATCTTCAGAAATCCCAGCATTTGGTATTTGGTATGGTTCTAAAAACCAATCATCTGGATTTAATGCTAACCCTAATTGATTACAAACGAGAGCTGCGTTTATAATATTCCATTTGTAATCACAAACTGTTCCCCATCTCTCATTAACTCGCACTTGTAATCTACCTTCAAGTGGTGTTCTACCCCCTAAAAGTCGTATTGGCACTAAAGGTTCTTGATACTCAGGTGTAGTCGGTTCCAAGTGTTCATCGCCAGTATCATAAACCAAACTATCATTATTCATTATAATCTCTTCTTTCAACGTAAAACTTATATCATTCGGATGTGTTCCTCTCGCTTCAAGTCTCCCTGCAACCATCATGCCAATTGACGGCGGAAACCTAAGAGTGACGCCAGACTGTAAAATCAATCTTCCTCCAGGTCGAACGTTAATATCTTTATCGACAAAATACTCTCCTTGTCGAAGATGCTCAGTGCCATCTACTTCTCCTCCAACAACAAATGTTCCAGGTACATTGAATTGCGGCACAAACATTTGATGGAAGTTTATTTGAGTAGCACCCGGATTACTGCTGTGTAATAAATATGGTATGTACGTTATTTTCGCAAGGTTATATCTGTCTTTTCTATGAAAGAGTCTGTTATATACCTTTTCCTCTTCACCATAACCCAACCAGTTAAACGTACAATTAAGAACTTTACTTTGGTCCTCTAAATGTGATCCTATTTCATATTGAGCATCAGGATTGTTAATAATATTTCTAAAGACGTCGATGTTACCAGATGCTAAGACAATCGTAGCTGCTACTCTGTTTCTAGGCACAAGCCTTGAAGTCAGTCTGTCCATGATTTCAAATCGTTCCCTGATCTTATTATCCCGCAAGAAATTTCTTGTAAACATAATATACTGCGAATGACTGTACGGAGAAAGACCAAGATTGACAACAAATGGCCCCCTATTACCAAAAAAGTTATTATGTTGAATGTTAAACCTTGCAGGTAAATTTTCAAATTCCTCTATATGTCTTTCTTCTATCCGGTTTAATATAACTATCGCTCCATAATCGCCTTGTTCAAAATAATTAAACTCAATTCTACCCAAAATATTTAACGCTGGTTGGATTATTATAGGCAATTTCTGACTGTGATAAAATTTGTTATGTCCTATTTGTAAATTAAGGAATCGCTGTGGAGTATTCAAGAACCAACACGTCGATATCTCAATAGCATTTTCAACGCTGTTATTAAACCAATTTCCCGTAACATTAACCCAACTGTCACCACAATAATTACCATGGAGTATACCAGCTTCCAAGTTTTTAAATATCTCCGAATATTCAACAACCGTTGTTTGATTCGCTGGTATATATTCGGTTTCTTTGGTATTATTTATCCAAACTGCGAATCCATAACCTTGATTAGAACTAAGAGAGCTTCTTGATACATTTCTATTGCCTCCAGTACAAGTGATGTTTATACCGTCACCTTGATTAAACGATATCCTACTCTCAGTAACATTTATATCCCCAGCACCACTTACAATTTGTAAACCAGCTACATGATTATTATTTGAGATTGATGTACGATGAATATGTATTTGTGATCTTAAATTTTCAATAACAACACCTCGGCCATTGTTATCAGATATAATACTATCAGTCACGTTGAGATCGTAAGTCTTATCAAAGCCTGACGTTAATCTTAAAAAGCCTACAATATCAGTTCGTGTGTTTGCCACAAATCTTACATGCATACGATTTCTTGTAGATGTTACACTCTGAGGTCGTGTAAAATTTCGTATACTGAATGATAAAAGCAGTCTATCATCAGACGTTAGACCATCATAAATAAATATTTCCCCTGTATCATTTTGATTGGTGGTAAGCTTCGTAAAACTGAGTGTAAGCACATGGTTCTCTCTCGTTGTGAATCGCTGACTGCAGTCTCTAACCATGTTTGAATACCTCGATTGTTCAATGGACATACGAATGGGATAGGTTTGACTTGGTGTCGAAGCTAAAGTACAGAAATCGAAAATATCACTGCGATCAAATCGTTCGTCGATATTCAACTCATGTACAACATACTTAACCCCATCGGCGCCGTTATCGTGAATCAAACAATTCTCTATCTTAGCCATGCCGTATGTTGAATTAACATATATACCATAGCCTCTATTATTTTGTATCGTACAATTATTTATATTTATAGGCGCATTGGGTTGTGTGAAATTTAATGCATTGAATGCTGAATTTACTATTTCTATATCTTCTATAACAGGAGGCACACCAATAACATCTAAGGCACTAGTGGCGTTATTGTTTCTTCCCACTCCCGCATTTCTTATAGTAACATGTTTGAGTCTTGAACTAGAAGTTGGGACGAACAGTGTGTTGAAATCTGTTAGTACTCTTTCGTATACAGCATTTTCGAATCGCAAACCTCTCCAGTGACGACCGGCGTTTGATGTGTCACTTGTGTCGTGATGAGGTAGACACTGGATGCCAAGGTCTGGGTGAAAGTCACACATTCCTGACCCCATCTGCCGAGATTCCCAGTTGCATTGAAATAAGTCATATTCAGTTCCTACACACTTTGGTTCTTCAAACAATAGTCTAGCTTGTCGACCAGGTTGACGATCCATCCAGTTGTAAAAGGAACCTCCAGTAAAGCCTAGTTGTCTACACGCAGTCTCCATGTCCTGAATAGTCCAACTGGAAATATAATAATAATAAGCTATATTTAACCCTCTTAACAAAATATATGTTAAGACTAACTTAGTAGTGATAGTCTTTCTCACATCTCACTAGATACTGAATTGACCAGTACCTTTGGAATAAGGAAATAAAGTTTCAATAAACCTACATTTCTCAATGCAACCACAAGTAGCATTGACGTAATAAAACTATGATTCACATGCATAAAATATCAATTTAGTAACCAGTTACACATTAAGAATTATATGATACTTGGGCATTAAATAACTCGGCAGTTTAATAGTAGCCTTATAATAATGGACTTGACCCTGTACCTTCAAACTTCTATATTAATTTTAAGCGTTTTCTTCTAGTTTCAAATATACCTATGTCATACGACACGAATCTAGTGTTTAGTATAATATTATATATTGAAATAAGTACACACTTTTTGGAATTAGTGCAAACAGATCTCCATGTACCCCGATGTAATAATTGAACACGTCCTGCCAAAATCGATGGTCCATCCACCAACCGTATGTCTGGAATTTTTCTTGATGGCGTCGGTGAATCTTCTGTACTTGTAAAAACAATACCATTTTGAATTGCACCCTGAAATTAAGGAAATAACTAATTTATCTATCAATCGAAATAAATAGTAAGACTCGGCAATTAACAATTTAGGGTCAATATCACATTTAACCGGTTACCTACTTAAAGACAATAGATAAAAGTAAAAATTCTAAACGGCATCGATTTTCTAGGTAACCACCAATCACTATTGTAAACTATTGTTATTTATTTCGCAAAGTAACGTTAAAATGCCATAAAATACATTCTAGCACAACCAATTTATCCCATCCATTCATTCTAGATTCTAGAATAGCATTAATAAATTGCAATATAAATTATCATTATAAAAGAAAGGTGTAGGTCATGGTTGGAGGACTAATGGCACACTTAATCGTAATAATTTATTTTTTATTAGAGGTGTCGAGGATGGCGAGGACGTTTCGTCAAAATTGTTTGTTGACTATTTGACCTTTTTCAGTAAATAATGGCACATGAAGGTTCGCGATTCCTAGTTTATATTTAAATTAAACAAACAATGCAATCTTATAATAATTGGAAATAAAAATAAACTCATCGTTTCAATTATGTAATGCAATGATATATCATAGCTTTAATTGTACCATTAATAACTTCTACAACAATTAAATTTAATATCAAAAAAAATTACAATACTTTTTATATAAAAAAGACAAAACAGTTAACGTATCTGGGCCGTGTAAAAACGATAATATAATTTCATGTTATAAAATTATAAAAGTTACAACGATAATTAAAATGTAAAATGCATTTCCGCAATTTTAAATCATAAAGAAATGAATCAGACAGGAAGTAATGATAATAAAGAACTAGGCTATATTATTTTATTTTAAATAAACTAAATAATATTACTAATATATAAGTTGTGTTATGAATAAATTAATTTATAACGAAAACATGTTAAAATAATTACATTCTTATTTATAAACAAACCACGACTATAGATTTATATGATTTTATATAAGAAAATAAAAACAAATGAATGATTCAGCGAATATTTTGTTTCATATAAAAATAAAATTAAGTATATCTTTTTTAATTTTAAATTAATATAAATTCAGTGGATCGTGTTTAAGAGAATCAATGTCGGAATTCCACGATGCGCCCTTGCACTTTACGTTCATCACCGTAACGGCTTCCTGTCAATTCATATGACCCCATTCAAACACCGCGCTAACGAATAGCTATAACAGTCACTATTGAATCTCCCCCATTCCTAGTTAATTTTAAAGAAACACATAGGTTCATAAATAAGTTGCTTAATATAATTGATTGATCGATTGAAAAATGTGAAACATATACATCAACTAAAACAATAAATTCTATAATACCTTTAATTAAAAAATAAACCTTGATTAAAACATTAACATTGTCCGGGATTACTAAAAATCTAAAGGTAGAGTGATAAAACACAACACAGATAAAAATAATGATAAAACATTGTAATAAAATAACTCCTCAACGGACTTTTAAATATGCGTTGAATAAACTTTGAACGACGAAGGATGAATAATAAAAAAAAACTAATGGATGAACTTCGGAGGACGTGCCAAGGACTAATGTTTGATTGACCAATAGCGTTATAGCATGTATGGGCATATTTTTATTTCTGCTTTAACCCATCGGAGACACTAATGATATGAAAATATACTAAACTATTATTTTATTATTAAATTACCAATTTTCATTACCAAATTATAAGTTATAAGTAAATTATCGACTTTTATTAACCAATCGAAATACACCTAATTTTAACTTCTTCTCTACTTTTAAGTGAAATTAAGATCTCGAGTCAAAATCGCTATAAATATGTTACAAACGTGGAATTGCGGCAAAAAACCTTTGTTGTAAATTTAAAACGCATGAAATAAATAGATTTTGTATAAATCAATCGTCTCATAATATTGGCATAGAGAGGAAATATGTGTTTGTTAGATTAACCCTTAGTTACTCGCACTAAGAATATTACATAACTGCTCGCATGGGGTCACATGATTTAATATATACAGAAAGGTATAAAGTAAATGAAACAATTTAATTATTAAAGTGCTTTGTTTTTTATCTATACTATCTATACTATTATATAAAGAAGAAACATTTGATTGTTTGTATGTATTGAATAGGCTCAGAAACTACTGGACCGATTTGAAAAATTATTTTACCATTAGAATCGTAAAAAATCCCTGATGAACATAGGCTATAGAATATTTTCAATTGTTTTTTAAAGAAATATTACATTTTAAGTTCACACAGTGTGGAAGGCATTCTCTGTTGACTGAAATATGAAACATCATTAAACTTCATACTACTCTATATCTTCATTATTACGCAGACGTAGTCGCGGGCAACTGCTAGTATTATATAAAGAGGAAACATTTGATTGTTTGTTTGTATGTATTGAATAGGCTCCGAAACTACTGGACCGATTTGAAAAATTCTTTTACCATTAGAATCGTAAAAAATCCCTGATGAACATAGGCTATATAATATTTTCAATTGTTTTTTTTTTAAGAAATATTACATTTTAAGTTCACACAATTCGATGTCTATGCCTAATTTTTCATCTATACTATTATATAAAGAGGAAACATTTGATTGTTTGTTTGTATGTATTGAATAGGCTCCGAAACTACTGGACCGATTTGAAAAATTCTTTTACCATTAGAATCGTAAAAAATCCCTGATGAACATAGGCTATATAATATTTTCAATTGTTTTTTTTTTAAGAAATATTACATTTTAAGTTCACACAATTCGATGTCTATACTATTATATAAAGAGGAAACATTTGATTGTTTGTTTGTATGTATTGAATAGGCTCCGAAACTACTGGACCGATTTGAAAAATTCTTTTACCATTAGAATCGTAAAAAATCCCTGATGAACATAGGCTATATAATATTTTCAATTTTTTTTTTTTTTAAGAAATATTACATTTTAAGTTCACACAATTCGATGTCTATGCCTAATATTACATAAAATAAATAAATAATAATCTATACTATTATATAAAGAGGAAACATTTGATTGTTTGTTTGTATGTATTGAATAGGCTCCGAAACTACTGGACCGATTTGAAAAATTCTTTTACCATTAGAATCGTAAAAAATCCCTGATGAACATAGGCTATATAATATTTTCAATTGTTTTTTTTTAAAGAAATATTACATTTTAAGTTCACACAATTCGATGTCTATGCCTAATTTTTCAATTGTTTTCTATACTATTATATAAAGAGGAAACATTTGATTGTTTGTTTGTATGTATTGAATAGGCTCCGAAACTACTGGACCGATTTGAAAAATTCTTTTACCATTAGAATCGTAAAAAATCCCTGATGAACATAGGCTATAAAGTTATTTTCAATTGTTTTTTTTTTTAAGAAATATTACATTTTAAGTTCACACAATTCGATGTCTATGCCTAATTTTTCAATTGTTTTTAAAGATATATATCTTTTTTTTTTTAATTTTAAGGCAAAGGTATTTCATTTTATTTTAAGATCACACAATTCGATGTCTATGCCTAATTTTGGCGGTAAATGTGCTGTCAGTTTTTCGATTGCTTTTTAAGATATATTTCATTTTATTTTAAGTTCAGACAATTCGATGTCTATGCCTAATTTTGGCGGTCAAACGTGTTGTTTGTTTTTTTTTTTTTTTAAGAAAAATATTACGTTTTATTTTAAGTTCACATTGTAATTCATATCTAATTCAATGAATATAAAAGCGAAAGTTCTCTCGAAATCCGCTTGACATACAAAGATGAAATTTGACAGGGAGATATTTTATAGTTAGTTGTCGTCTGCAAAGAACTGATTTTGCAAAGGAGTTATTAAGGAGACATTAAGGAGTAAGGGCTCTCGCAGGTTTGTATAATTTTTTTGCTACAAACTAGAAATTTGACAGAAAGTCAGTTAGTAGGCATTTTCTGTTGCCTGAAATATGAAACATCATTAAACTTCATGGTACTCTATATCTTCATTATTACGCAGACGTAGTCGCGGGCAACTGCTAGTTTTATATATATTATTATTATTTTACAGTAATAACGTGAATTAGTAACAAATTAGAAAACAACAAGATAAACTAAAATATTCCAAATTTAATGCGAAAATGCTCTGACCCCATGCGAGTAATTAAGGGTTAGAAAACAACAAGATAAACTAAAACATTCCAAATTTAATGCGAAAATGCTCTGACCCCATGCGAGTAATTAAGGGTTAAGTAGGTAATTAATATATGACCGATGTTGACATTTAGGAAAACTAATAATATTCAATTCAAATAGGTATAAAAAATATAAGTAAAGCGTGACATTCCATAACTGTTGGCGATTAGTTGACTTCAATGCAGTTCCACAAAGTCTGCCATTGTGTTATGACGGCCACAACGAATTCAAAGTCTTCCGGTGTGCGATGAATATGTGATTCTTCATGGTGCATGGTGTGGAATCAAAAATAAATCACTAGATCTAGCGTAACGAAGTAAGGCCTTCGATATATATACCAACATATACCTACGTACTAACTTTCCATATGCATTTAATTTTAACATTGTATATCTATCATTCTGCATATAATATTATTATATTATAAAAACGTGCATATAACTATAGCTACTAATGATCTCGGACCTGTAAACAGTTACCTAAGTTCATTGTTCTTTACCATTTAAAGAATGCCATTCATATTATGCGGTTACCAAATTTTTACGCATTTCAATCGATACAACAAATTACAACATTAATTGTTTAAACTTTATTTCCTATTTGTTAAGAGGAAACTTGAAATAAATGGCTTATAAACAATCAACGAATTAGTTACACTGAATTGACACGTGGGCAGTTAATTTTACAAAGTTAAGTGTGACCTACCTATATAGAATCATACTATTTTATGTGTCATTGACAAATGATATTACATATCTGGAAATTTGATAAATGTTTTCTATTATCTGTATTCTATAGTACTTCTAACACAAAATGTTACTAATTCTATAGTTAACTACTAAAACTAAAATTTATAACCGGTCAGATTGCCGCACTAAATATTGACATTTATGTGGGTTTATTTCTCATTCTTAAAAATATTATTTCTACATGAATTCATGAGCAATCTTAAAACGTGTCATTTAATAAATTTTTACTTTTATACCAAGAAGTGATTCATAGTGGAAGTATAAACTTTAGATAGGTCGTAATCACGACAGTGAAACCTCATAGTACTTTCAAACTAGGCATCAGGATTGCACGACGCTACTCCGATCCAAAGTTCAATCACGAATTATTGGAATAGCATTTTCTGCCACTTACACAACTTAAAAGGAGAACTATATTAGTAATGTCTAAGAAATAGGATCGATAAAATGATTTTATAAAACCTATATATAAAAGCGGTCGCAGTATCCGCACATTTAGTACGGGAGCAGATAGCAATCGTTTCGCTCTGGTTGGAAATAGACGACCGACATCGATGAAAAAGCGTAACAATCAGCGTGACTAGACTCCAAAATGTGTAAAACCTTTTCAAATAAAAGTAAAAGTATTCTATGTAAAAAATATGCAAAAAAAATTGTCCGCACTGTCAGAACATAAATATAAATTTTGAATAAATAAATAAATGACTTGCTGATTGAAACTGAGCTAATTGTAAGGATTTTTAATTTGATTCAGAAAGATTCATACAAAAGTTTTTTTTTTTTCGTTTTATTTCATCAAGGGAATGCACTATTTCAATTCAATGACCAGACATCTTTATTCAGGCGTCGTCATTACCCATAGTCATTTGTCACACGCATGTATACCAGCATTATATTACACAATAGCTATTGTCCTGGGATTTATTCTCGTTATATTTAACATGGACGTCGCCACGTATGATAATTCTAACAATAATATAAGTTATGGACTATCAGACTTTCTAATTAAACTTAGATACGAAATTAATATTCATGCTTAATTGAAAGCAAATATTCTTTTTTGTCTAGAAAAAGGGATCAAAAGCAATATAACAATAATTAATTATTCCGAACTGTACTGTACTGTTTGCTTAATTATAAACGAATTTATAAATAACCGGCACGAAGGACCGAAGGCAAAATACAAATAATAAATTAGCTTTAAAATTTTTACCTAGTATAACAATATGTTCATATGTATAATTAAAACCGCAATATGTTCATTTAATTTCTCCATGTTTATTATTAAAAAGGCGACCGTGTTGTGAATTGCGCCGCACCACAAGACGTCTTACGCAACATGCAATCTCGCATTTGTATGCAAGCGGCATTAGATATTTAATGCATTTCATTCTATTTTAATGCACACTTACACTTTAAATAAATTTATATTATATGTAATATATTATTAAATTGTTTAGTTATTAATAGTACGTGTGTAACTGGAGATAATAGATATAGAAGTAAATTGCATGCATGCTTAGAGAGTTAACCAAACACACGGTTTGTAACTTCTGTATTCGTATAATGGCCATGCTACAGGCATTGTCGAGTTAGAGGAACAATCTTTCTTGTTTTCTTGGTTCATGATCCGTGGAATCACGAGCGGTAGTCGTGACAGCATCGCGATGATAAATATCATTGGAACTACCACCTGCAGACATCGCAAAATAAACAACTAACCTGAGATAAAATTGTTGAAATAACAATTGGTAAGGAAGCAATTCATAATTCGTGCATACAATTGTTCAGACGTGACAAACGATTGGAAAAAAATGAATAGTTTCAAAAGTACTAAAAATACATTTTCATAAAGTTATTCACAGGTATATGACGTCACAGGGAATTGAATGAAGGTAAGCAACAAGGTTTACAAGTACATATTCTCAATGTTAACTCTTCATTACGCATTTAGTCGATAAAATGCAAAGACCAAATATTCCACAAAACTTATATGAATAATTCCACAAACTGTCAACACGAAACGCCGAGTGTATGAATGCAATGCAATGATCAGGTGCTACATTTACGGTCTAGGGAGTCGTCAGTGTAGCTATAGAGCGAGACGATAATAAATGCTACAACTCTGGCTCCGTGACCAGATCCACCGATATGGTCAGACATTGAACTTCCTCCCACTAGCTGTCTAGCTCAGATTAAAACTAGTTTTTTCACATATATTCTTTTAAGGAGCTGTATACCTTTACATTCTTGTACAATACAAAACTCTGTGTTCATTGTGATAACTAAAGAAACTATACACAGTAAGGTTAAAAATTAAGAAATAAATGAAAGATATAGAATCGGTAAAAATATAACATTTGTATTTAATTATAATAGGTTCTCATTAGTAAGTATAACAATTTAAAGAGAATGCAACTAATTTTTAGGTAAAACGGTACAACATTCACCGTAGGGCACTCTGAAAAACAAAAATCCCTATACCTGGTAGGAGATTCTACCGCAACATAATTTTATAGGTAAGATCGGCTGGAAAACAGATGTCAAACGTAGTGCATTGTATTACTGATAAAATACGGGAGTAAAAACCTGTTTAGTGTAATTAGCTAGAATAAAATAGTGCTAAATTTGTACTAGATGTGCATCTACATAAATGCTCAACCAGATAGCAGTCCATTTATGAGAGTTGCAACAGTTCGACCTCGTCTGACCACCTACTCGATATAAAATGTGCCTACTAAAATCACTAATCTAATAAAGGTCACACCTAGATTTATATAGAATAATAAAATAGCTGCGTTGATTTTTCATAACATAGACATGTTATAGTATAAACATCTAGACTCTAGAGTATCTAATCTATGTACCATTCATAAGGAAGCAAGTCTTTAATTAAATACATGATCCCTACAGTGTTTTAGATGACTTATAAAAAGTCAACAATTATTACTCAAAAGTTAATGTCCAAGCGAATGATTCATAATTTCGGAGATACAAAATATATGGGAAGTGACAAATGCGAATTATAGTAAGTACTTATCTAATTATTGAAAAGTTTTTGAAAACTCAATTGCGTATCTACGCCACAATTGACTACCAATATTCTAATGACGTTTAAATGAATAGATATGATTTTATGTGGGAATAAAATGGGAAACAAAAGCAATCATTACAATCTTAGTTGGTAATTGTTTAGACAAAGCCATTTGACCTAAATGTTTTTGAAGGCTAAGTTAATTGCAGTTAGTGTTTAAGTAGGTTACGGAAGCCGTCAAACCACTGCAGTGGTAGATTTTATACCAAGGATCATAACGCTAAACTTTAAAGGAATAAACGACCGTTGTTAGCAGGAAAATAATTAAATAAGCACAGAAATAACTTTTAAACATTATAAATTTAACAATTAAGTAATACTGTAATAAAGTGTCATGAATCACCGTATCTTAAAGAAAAACATATTAGTACTTAAATGTTACAAAACGGGCGTAATCAAATTAGAAGCTAAATGGTTTTCAATAATTAGTGAGTCATTAACAACTTTCTAACTAAATTTTTATCTGTAACTATGTTTAATAATATTATATTAAATATACTATACTATATTAAATTAATTAATTATGTAGGTATCTATTAGGTATAATGAAAATAGGACACAGATTATTAGTAGACATATTGCACAAAATATGAACCTTATCAAACGCTATAAACGTTCTATTATTATCAAGAATGCACTTTACTACATTCTTATAGAACTTGGTATTCTATTTGTCAAACAAGCTGAGTCATAATGTAGAATTACTACACCTAAAGGCAGTACATGAGTCACCTGTCACTCGGGTCGCAGTCACAGATCACTTGAGGTGCTCCCGTTGCTCAAGACCGTCGAGCCATGAAGTGTTACTGTTAAGCTCAACAAATTAGAGGACGTTGTCCTAATAATGAAGCTGGACTTTTTTACTACAAAATTTACTATCATAATGACTGTAGTAAAATGTAAGGCAGTTCACTTTAGAGTTTCGTTCATTTGCTTTATCGGTCAATCGACGCGGTTGATATATTATTTTCCTACCATATGAAATGTTTCATAATACATATTAAATTATCATATGTAATGTTAATTACTTGTAATAGGTTTTACAAAGCAATTTTTAAATAAAACGATGCACTTTGTTATGTTGCAATGAATATAATGACTGGCGATCCTAAAAACAGATCATAATATAACGGTAGCAGATGCAAACTGCCATTATTGAAGCTCATAAAGACAATTAGATGAATCAGAACTGTACGTAGGCGCCTTCGCAGTTACTCTGGTATTTGTTCAAGGTTGTAACACGGTATATGAAATATCTGATGAATTCTCAGAATTGTGGTCGTTAGGGATTACATAAAACAACCGTTCAATTTCTCATTGAAATACAGATAAGAGGTCGTTAGTTTTTAGTATGTAACACGTAAATTTTATACCAAGCAGGTTGTGTCTTATCTGTTTACAGATCTTGACACAATTTTGATAGTGAGCGTCCTAATTAAACATTAGCTATTTGAGTTGTATCTTAAAATTTTGTAACGAAATCAAAAGTAAATATTTTATCTTCGTTTTATCGTAATTTTGATTATGACATCAAGCAGGACGTTGCATATTATTGCTAATGCACTTATCATTAGCTGTTAAGTTACCCAAAAAACTACTTAACCTTTTTTAGAAAGTATACTTTATGGGGTCTAATTTCGTTTTTAGGGTAATAATAATTTTCCTCGCTTTCTATGTCAATGACGAATTACGTTTAGGATCTTCCCAAAAAGAATAAAATAACAATCGAATCATCTTGCCCGGTGAAAGCTGTCGTTATCCATGACGCATAACTTTATAGTTTGAAACATTTTGTAATAAGGTAATTACTGTTTTCCAAATTATCATTTTATGAGTCATTATGTGATTTATGTTTATCTTTTTTCACTGTTCTATTCTTTCCTACGCAATTATTAAATGCATGCGTTTATTATTGGATTTCGTGTAACGATAACTGGCTACCCATATCATACCTAATCTTTCTCTAGTAATGACAGAGTAATTAGAGTTATAAAAATTATAAGATATTTACAGTAACAAATCGAGTAGTAAACCCTATTTTATCACTAGTGGCCAGTCCCGGCTTCGCTCGGATGGATATTTATTTTTTAAACATTTAAAATTTTATAAAAAGCGATGAAAGACATGTTGTAGTAATTTTTGGCACATTATGGTAGTTTTAGTAAGGATCCTTATTTTTTTCCTATAGTGATCAGTGATAATGTAGCATTCAAATGGTAAAAGAATTTTCGGTCCAGTAGTTTTTGATCCAATTCGTTACAAATACATACACACATGCAAATCTTTCCTTTTTATAATAGAAGTATAGATAAAGATATGTCAAAAGTTGTATAATTAAATATTAAGTCACGTGATTTGAATATATTTTTACTTAATGCTCGAGTAGAATACTTTAATATTTATCGTTTCCTGTGTCGTATTTTTGGACTTTGTTTTTTTTTTTGCCGTGGATTTATAAAGGAATGTTTTATGGGCTAATATGAAAATACGCATGTTAGTTGCTCACGTTTGATTGAATCATACGTAACAATACCGTGGGATAGTTTTCATTAGATTTCTTAGTTAATACCATAGAGTTATGTGAATAAAGTGTGGCAATACAAAGAAATTATAGAAAATTACTTTATTTTTTTTTGTTTTCTATAAAAGAAAGTGTACGCAACTCGAGTACGTAAATTAATCCGCGTGCTAAATTAATTGAACAAACTGTTTTGAAAACTTTTCAGGTCATTTAAAATTTGCAATCATTACAATAGTAATGCTTTATCATTGATATGCATTTTTATTGATCGTTATCCCAAATTATATTCGTAAATCGGTAACCCAACGAGTAACGTCTGAGCGATTCTCTGCATACCATATTTTAGCAACTATAGCAGTTGTTTTATATCCTTTAATATAAATAGTTTTTAGAAATTTCTCACACTAGCATACATTCCGTTACGACCAATGTAAATGGAGCATAATAGATATGGACTGACTAATATACGTGGCAATTTCCTTCCTAGGATTAATCTACTAGAAACCACACTTTCTCTTAAGTAATGTAGTTAGACGTATTTAATGCAATCTTAGTGGGTGAGAACGTCAATGATCCTCCTTGGTTGTAATTAACAAAAAATGCGGCAGTAAGGTCGAGCCACACAGTCCCTCATTGTTTTAATCCAGCTGCTCTTGAGGCACGTGTTAATGATTTAACTGAGCTACGTGGGCACATCGTTATTAAAATCCTGATGTGTAGGTACATTATGGCCATTCATTAAATGGGGTCATTGAACTAAAAATACTCTCCTTGTCTGTGATAAAAGAAAGTTTCGTGGTAAAATGTTTTAGGGAATGTAATTATAAAGTTCCTGTATGTTGTAGAATAATAGCGCGATCAAGTTTATGCTTTTCAATTATTGTTTCTGCGTATCTTTTGGATAATTTCTTCGTAGTGTTGTATAGTGAAACTTTGTATTATTCACAAAAAAAAACGTACGCCTACAATACAATAATATTATCTTAATGACATAAATAAATAATAATATTTGAATATTTTTTTTTGATAAAACATATTTGCCGCTCACTTTTGCTTTTAATATAAATTTGCTTTATGATAATTGTCATTCTTTGTCACTGATTCATCTATCAACCTGTATGCTTATCATTGCTATCTATTAGTATTATGTTATCATCACATATACGTTACACATGTATTAATATAAACCTTTACGCCTTCAAATAAAGGTTACAATTACTCATTGTATAACAACGCGTGTTGCTGGTAGTGTTTATCAAACATAGCAAGGTGCCGATCAATAATAGTTTTAAGAATGGTAAAGCAAATAGAAATTGTGTTATTTATAATTATGAGCTGCCATATAGCATTAACAATACATTCAACCTGAATTTATCAAGTTAGGTTATTAGGTTATCAAAAGGTGTTACTTTTTTCGTTATTTTATTTCAAACCAATTATTTTTTACAAAATTGCATATTTCAGTGTATAATGGCAAACTCATAAACAATCGTAAGTATCTTAGAACACGTAGGTTAAATTCTTATTAGAAATATTCGATGAATAAATAAAACAGTCAGTAACCAATAAGACATTTTTATACAATAACAAGGAAAACACTTACAACTGCAGTAAGTTTCCCACGAACTGTAATTCCAACCATAGGTGCAAATCGCACCTCTACTCCTGGCTTGATGATGAGCTCAGCATCTCTTTCTATTAGTAAATCATCTCTTAACAAATAGGGACTGTTCTCGACTTCCCAAACCATTTCACCACCAGACAGTGTACCGCCTGGTAACTCCGATAAAGTTGAAGTTGTATTTAATAAATATGGATCCAATTCTGAGGACCCAAAAAACTCTTGACCATCACATAGAGATACCGTATACACAAATACACATAGCACTGTCCGCCATTTGTGTTTAGTATTACCAAATTGGCTGTGTCTCTTCACCACACCGTTATCCCTAGAACACTTCATTTCAACTAGGGACAAGGATAAATAACATTTCACTTTTCCACGCACTTACACGAGCCACCAACGCATAACGGGCAAAATATTTTAATTTATATTTATATGTATTTTTTAAACTACATAATAAAATTTAATCTGAATATGAAATCAGTATTTTAATACAAAACACTGTATAAAAACACTTCATAACGAAACAAAGGTGGAGTCTAAAAAAACAAAACGCGCGAGCCGGCCGCGACCGTTGGACAAAGTAGTTTGGCCGGTTTCCTCTCTTGTACCGTCCCTCCGCCCCCCTACTGACTCGAAGCCTCCTCTCTTCCCCTGACGAAAAACTGTGGAAAATCATTCAAAATCAAACTACACCTCGGTCGTATGAACTAAATGCCAAGAATTCATTCACTGTAGTAAATCTATTTTTTTATGTAGTAACACTTACTAGCAGAAAAATAGATTGCAATAAGTATTATAAATTTTTTATACTATACTATTATACAGTCACGATAATATAGTTATTATAGAACTTTTTGTTTAGTAATTATGATAAGAAACATAATATTGTGAACTACATCATTTAATATTTTTTCATTGTCAACTTTGCGATCCTGGCCGATCGTTGATTCGCTCGTTCTGTCACTCGTTCGTTTTCATCGATCGGCTATTTTGTTGTATCGCGGAGGTCTGGCTTTAGATTTTTATTGTAACAGAGTTCGGAAGTATATAATATTTGCGTATTTACGTGCATTATATAATTTGGTGTTCTACGTACCACTTGTAAGTAGATTTTGCTTCGCAAATTGCGTTGATTTCTAGTCTGATGTTGGCGTGGCGTTGCATCAATTTGCCGCGGCGACATTTTGTTTTTTTGCTTGGTAGACTAAACTATTTTAACAAACTTGTTAAGTTTTTGCATTTTTTGCAATTATTTGTGAGAGTTAATCTATAATGCTTTCGCATTTGATTAATTCAGATTTTTTTTTAGTGTATCACGATGAGTTCTTCCGGCGGTACACGTGTTTATGTTGGCGGTCTTGTAGAAGGGATCAAGAAAGAAGATTTGGAGCGCGAATTCGATAAATATGGCAAACTGAATTACGTTTGGGTTGCACTTAATCCCCCTGGTTTTGCATTCATAGAATTTGAAAACTTGCAGGAGGCAGAGGATGCTTGTAGTGCCATGAATGGCTTCGAAATGTTAGGTGCTACGTTAAAAGTAGAATTGTCTAGGAAGCGCGATGGTCCCCGTAGGTCAGGGGGTAATTTCCGCGGTGGTCGCGGAGGTAACTTCCGAGGGGGCCGTGGGTTTGGGGGCTCAGGTGGTGGTAACAGATCATTCAACAGTTATGGGGGTGGCCGTCCATACAACCGCAATGGCAGTAGCCAGGGTGGTGGGTATGGTGGAGGAAACGGCAACAATTTTAGATCTCGATCACCTTTGAACCGTTATTAGTTTTAATTAGTTTAAGTAAGTAGGTAGGTATTACTGTTATTGTTTATCTGACGCCTTCCAAGTATTTAAATTCATTGTATTAAAATATAGGGGATTAAATGCTTAAGCCTTAAAACCTGCGCAACGGCATCTGAGGTAACACTTTGTCGTATCTTACGCTATATCTGCTGCTTTGTATCTACAAATCCAAATTAACTGCACAGTATCCGTCATACATTATTATAGAAGACAACCATTTTGTATGTCATCTTTGGACTACATTAACTGCAAAACTCCGCTATTATACTTCATCATTTGATTTCTACTTATATATTATTTTATGATTTATATTACGTATCACCAAATGTCCTTCCTTTTATCTCCGATTATTGTACATCTACCAATCTTCATTAGTATTGATGTTTCTCATCTATATACAACATTAGCATGGTGAAAATCACACATGGGCAACTTAGTAACAAACTCAGGTAAGCAAAAAAAAAACGTCGTAATATTTATTTCATCAATTGTTGATTAATTGATTAATGAAAGGATAATATGATCATGGGACCATCTGGTTGCCCATGCATGATGCAACATAAATGTTAACATTGCTTAGAAATTTATATTCTCTTTTGGTAAATATATGTTACTCTGTTGTGCTACAATTTATTGTAGCAATCGCGTTTGTGTGAATCTATTTTAGGAGCCTCGCCATTTCCTACAATTAATTATGTTTATTTCTCCTTTCGTCTCCTGTAGGTACACACGTATTTTTCAGTAGCTTACCAAGCAACATGGGTATCTTTTAAAACTTATTGAAAGCTTGGATTCTATTTCTTTGACAACTTATTTTGTATTCAATGAATTATTTTTTTATGTAAATCATTTCTTTAAACATTTACTTCCGTTTATGTAAGCTGCCTACGTGTAATTGTTACTTAAAATGTGTTCTCAGTTTTTATCTACAAAATGCGTTACATAAAATTATTATTCTGAAATATGAATTATGTTGTCAAAGGTTGTATTTAGATCCAGGCTTTCATTACACATTATTATTAACAGTGTTTTATGTTTCAGTTATGGTGGTGCGACGAAACTCCCAATTTAAACCACCAAAATTTCGGAAGAATACATTGAACAGCTCACTTGGATATCAATATAGTACCTATTGTTAAGCTACTTCTTTATAAATATATATTAACTCTAATGTAGTTGTACGTTTTCTTTAATAACTGGTAATTTATATATGTGTGTATTATAGGGATGTTATTGAAAACATTTCTCTAAAAGCTTAGTAGCAGTGATGTTTAAACACGTCGACAGCTTTTCCCGGTAACAACCCTCAATCAAACATAAAATTAATTATGGGCGTCCACGGGCGACACATTGTAAGGTAGCCAGCGCCACCTATTATCATCGAGCGGATTAGAACATTCTTTGCATATTATATGCATTTATTGTACTTATTCAATCGTATATTTTAGCAAAATAAGAAAAAGCAATACTTGTAAATAATTTATTTTTAAAATATAAACATTTTATTTATCTATGATGGACTGCTGAGGCACGCCATTAGTAATTCCATTTTGTTTAGAAAGTTTTTGCCCTCCATTTTTTCAAGTTTCACCTCCTTGAAAGCGCCTCCGAGATTCTCCCATTTCTTTTCTTGTACTAATTCTGTAGCGAAGAAATCTTTTCTTGGCGATTGAGCTATGTGTACTTGCATTCCAACGGAAGGTTCGCAACGTATTGCTATCATTCTATCACCTATAATGTGGAAAATTATAAATTTTATTAGTATTAATAAATTCCTGGAAATAATAAAGTAAGCGCATGCGCGTTGTAGCTTTTTTGTGAGGGCGTACGAAATTATGGTGAGACTTGAAAAAAAAGTGTGTAATTGTTCTACATTCTAGGTGCGTAGTCACTGTGAGATTTCGTATGTTTGAACATGGATAAGGGTATGAGAGTTTGATATTCTAAAAAGTAATAAAAGACAATCACCGCTGGGTGAGGCCAGTAGACATGAAGAAGCGTTGCCAAGTGGCTCGACAGGTCCTACGCCCAAATGCGAACAACTAGCAAGCAATTGCCATCCCATACATCGAGCTACAGCTTGTACTGCCACCATTTGATGTTGATAAACCTATAAAAAAAGATATGTCACGAAAATTCATAATAATTTGTATTAAATTAAGTTTGATGTGAATTATTATTAATATTTTTATTACAAAATAAGCCTATAATCTTTAACATATATGGTTAAAATTGTTAGTACTTGTGTGTGATTGTCTAAGTTCTACTTTTTTTTTAAATAATTGATTATTACCTGACAATAAATAAGATCTCTTAATTCCTGCAATTCATATGACATGTGGCGCACTCTTCCATCACGGCAAATGCATTTCAACGTTCGCTCATTTACTTGTACTACCAGTGATGTCCGGCAAACTGCATCATAACTAGAAATAAACACAGTAGTAAATAAAAAGATTTCATGTGACGCATTTCTGATGAAATGAAAATCACAATAAATTAATTTAGAACTGAAGTGCGCTATTCTAAATAAATCCATCTAAACATACCCATAAGCCATTATGTTGATTTTAACGCACGATTGAGTTGGACTATTGAGAGCGTTCCAATGTGATACAATCAATGGATCCTTTATCTGCAAATTTTAATCACAAATTAGTATAATTAAAAACTGCGTCTTAATATTTACTATAGAGATTAAATAAAAAACTACTAAGCTCATTCTAAAGGCAAGACGTTTATTCGAAATCGCGCGGACAGGAGAAAATATCTACCAAGATATCAAAGTGAGATCAACTTAATATAATATGGCATTACCTCTTTAGCTATAGTGTCGAGAACGTACTCAGTACGCCGTCTCATAAAAAAATGCCGAGCCTGCTGTAGTATTTGTTCTAATACAGACTGTTGCTTTGTCATGTCTAAAATATCATAGTTGTCTGCTGCCATTGGTCCTGTGAATATCATTATACAATTTAAACCTAGCAATGCAAATTAGGCGGGCCAAATTAGAACCATATATTGATTGAAATTATTTTCGCTTCTCTTAATTGACTTATTATACACACTTGATTGGTTAAAAATACTAAACTGTCAACACAACATATAGTGTTACAGATGCAAGTAGGTAATGAACAAACCAGCGAGGCATCTTCGTTTGGAGGGTCCCAGAGGTCCAGTTGCCGGATGAGGGAATGGATGATGTGTATTATTATGATGAACAGCCCTCAATAATTGGTGTAGAGAATGCTCTAATACATGATCGTGTTCAGATTTACTTTCTCTCTGTAAAGAAAAGTCATTGTATTGTAAACTATTAGAAACATTTTAAACGTTTTATATGTGTGTATACACATTTAGATCGCTACGTTGGGGTTCAATAAATTATTTTTTGGTGAATAAATATTACCAATTGCTAAATGCAATGAGGATAGTTATTACTATGGACAGATCTACCATACCTTAGGCATGTCTGCTTTTGGTTTAGCCTTTCCATTATTATGACAAAGCCCTATTAGTAACTGGATACCTGGTAATACCTGAAATTGATATAAAGTCTTAAAAAGGGTTGACTAGAAATAGTGTTTGGCTAATAATTAATATTTTGATCAATAAATGTCTATAAACTGCAAATTTTGTTTCATTAATATACCTTTCTTAAATTTTCCTACTATATACATAAACACAGCATGATAAATGGTTTGTTTCACAAATTGTTTATAAAGAAACATAAGGGCACAAATTAAACAAATAATACTCACTGTAGCCATAATCTGATTGCCAACGACCATATGAGGGACAGAAGCATCTAATTGCACAGCTTCTGAAGCGAGTCTTGCAAATAACTCTTTGCAGAACAAAACATTTTGTGCAGCTTCCAACTTTTGCTGCCAGTTGAAGTCTGCACCATCGCTAAGGACTGTTCCTGGACATGCCAGAGCCGTGGCACCTAACGTGGCTGTCACTGCTTCTTCTTGTTCTGCTATCAAGGATGTATATATCAATATACAAAAAATTACTGTTATTTTGTTGGGGTAACTATCACAATTAAAAAGCATTACAAAAGGAACTAGAGAACTATGGTAGAGTTAATATAGATAAGGACATATGATCAATAATTTGATATTTGTATGTATCAAACATATTGGTCTGTATTTATGTATTTTTGATATCTCAGTACCTATAATATGAAAATTAGTATAGACATTATAACAAACAGTATGGATGCTAGGAAAGTTTAGAGTCAGCGTTTTCTATGAGTACAACACTAGGTTTATCAAGGGATGATATATACATATAGAGGGGTCATTTTTTAAAAGAAAAAGAATACCTTTTTGACACATAACAGAGATGAAAGCTACACCCTGAAGTTCAGGTCTCACTGTCACTCTTAAAGCTGATGGAGGTCCTGTATTCATACTCATTGCTTGAGTTATTGATTCCTCAGATGCTTTTGTGACCTGTAATGAGAAAGACGATTATTATTTTATTTCAGATATGGTAACAAACAGCAAAAGCTAATCAGTGCAACTTGCTGTCTACCTCTTAGAAGTGATTGGCTGACTAGTTTGCTTAATTGATCCAGGAAGTTAATTAATAAGATAATAGCTAAATTACCTCAAAAACCCCAACTTGTGGAAACTTGGAACCAGCTGTACGGTAACTAAGGTCCCCGATAATTGTGTTAGACACCTTCTTCAGTCTCCAATTCTGTCGCAGTCTTAACAAGTCAATATGGAAGTCTGGCATGTTTCGTGCTGTTCTCATAGTTTCGCCTGCCTTTAGACGTTCAACACCAGCTAATAAAACTGCTGCTGCTGCACCAAGTGCCTTTTTGCGTCCATAAACTTGAATTACTGGACGATTCTCAGGTTGATCTGGTTGTATTGGATCTAAGACCTAGAATATTGACGATTAATATCTAGCCTTAAAAATACATTAAAATTGATTTTATAACAAGATTTGCACATTTGAGTGTTGAGCTCACCATGTATCTTTTCTCTTTAGCAATAGTCAATACATCTGCTAGTACACAAACTTCAGTTAGAGCATTTTTAAGCTTATTCCGAACAGAATCCCAAGGCCATGTACTTGACTGGTAAGCAGGTTCCTTATTCTCATCCTCACCCCTTGAATCCACACTATTCTCACCTTCTTTCTTGATATTTGTAAGAAAATCATCATCGTCTTTTGAGAAATCAATTTTTTGAGCTAGTCTTGTTAGGTTTTCGGACATAGACAAAGGTCTGAAATATTTTAATGTACCATTTGAGCATAATCACCAGAAATATGGCAATAACATATATAAAAACAGAAAAACTTACGCCTGATAGATTTCTTGCCCATCGTAGGTAATTTCTTGTATTTGATTTTCTATGGGGGCTTCGATAGATATATTCACAGAGTTGGCCATTCTTAATTCTTTCATATATAATAGTAATCACATTATAAAACGTATACTAAAACGTAGGAATTGAAAAAAAAAAACAATAAACCCGAAAAATGTTTTTTCTTGACTGATGATTGATAAACCATGGACAAGTACTGTCAAATAACAATAGATTAACATTTAACATGTCCATTGAAATATACTTAAATATCATGATTTATTCAATATTTAAAGAATACATTCACATAAATAGTATAAGTCTAATTTTTAATAAAATATTTTCATTTCGTCAAAATTTACTATATTTATGCAACATTTGAATAATTCTTTGTGCTTTCTCTGTCAGTCACAATTTTCGACTGAGTGAGAGAGTAAATTGTTCCGAGAGGGCTCTCGAGGCGTTGCTTTTCATTTAGGATTGTTTCTATTATTTCCAATATTGTTAGATTTGTTGCTTAGTTTATGTATTTAAATTATTTACTAAAATGTTCTGTACTTGCTAAGATCATTTATAAAACCTTTAATAATGGCTATGAAGGTAAGTCATTAGTTTGGTAATTAATTTTGCGCTAAGTGGCTTATAAAGGGTTATTTTGTAAATAGATTTTATACTTTTCTCATGTTAAATGTGTTACTTTGTGGACTTTGAGTATATAGCGTCAAATACCAATAAGCTTTGTCTTTTGCAGACTAACCGCGTCAGTTTTTCCCAACTAAGCACGATTGTTGAGTTTATGGAGAAACATCCAAAGTTAGCGCAGGGGGTAATGAAGAATCTTGAAGGCCGCAATACATCAAAACGTTTGTATCACCAACTTTCCCTCAATATTAATCAATTGAATGGAGCAAAAAAGTCGCCTAAAGGATGGGCCAAGGTGAGGTCTTATGTGAGGTGGTTATCACATTGTAATTGTTTGCCTCTAAAAACACAGTTCGAAGTTACAATGTGGAACAACCTTTACATTTGGCTGTAACTTAATTATATCGTGTTAAAATATATCTATGAAAAAGCTAACAGACCTCAAACTAAAATTATTACCATTCTTTAAAAAAGTCATAGTTGTGTATTAAAGACATTTTGTTTCATTTGTAGTATTGGGCTGACAAAAAGTTTGCTATTAAAAAGGTGATGTTAGATACATCAGGCACAGCTAAATTATCAGAAGTTGAGAGAAGAATATATGAAATCTGTTTTGCTGGTAAAGAGGAAATCAGTAGTTCTAGTAAGTTTTATATTTTATAACAGCCTACACTCTTTAAATTGAATAAAGAGCGTCTTCTCTAATATATTTTACTCTATATACCTATATGGATGGAAATATTGCTTGCAAGGATAGGCAAAACTATTGAACTATTTAATATTTTGATAATGGTCTTTGGGTGACAACTGCTACCAGAGAAATAAATCTCTGTAGACAACAATCATTTGTGATGTTGGCTTGCTGAGATAACTACACCATCCATTTTGACAGGGCACTACTCTGGCCAAAATATGGGCTTAAACAAAGTCTGTATCATGTTGTAAGATTTCACTAATTACTGATGTATAATTAAAGGAAAAATGTCTGGTGTAAAAAAAGAGGATTGTGACTACAGTCCATTTGATGATGATGAAGATGAAAAGTCGGAAGTTGAGCAGGATGATGAACCTACTATCAACTTTGAGGAGCAACCTATGGTAGACATGGAGGAGAGGCAAGCACATCTTATGGAGAAACTGGTAACTTTCTTTAGTTTAAATAATGAAAACGTTATTTTAAAAAATGAAATGAAGACTTAAAAATTAGAATTATGTCCCAAAATTATAGGCAGGGCGAGTGATTGCAAAATTTACGTGTATCTGGTCAATTGAACATATTTCTGTAAATAGAATTTTCTCTCACCACATGTTAAGAATCTTTTATTTTATTAAGTAATGCTTTAAGCTGCATCTATAATTCTGCACTGCTCGCTTTACAACATTTATTAATCTATAATCTCTATTTCCATTTGAAAATTTAATCATAGATCTCTCTCTCGTCCTTTGTATCTAGTTCTTCTCTTCTGTCTCTCTAATGTTGATAATATTATATATTTAATTAATATTGAATTGTCTAGGTGAAAGTAATGAGTGAACAATCAACTGCTTTGTCCCAGTTGGCTCAAGCGTCACAAATACAAGCTCGTGCCATGGACAGACTTGCTGATGCATCCCATATACAGGTCGGTGTTTTGTATGTACTTTTTGTGTTTTGTATGTTAAAATATTCCATAGTAACTACCTCGGAAAAGCAGGTTTATGTGAAAATTATCTATTCTACATACATTATTCATTTTAATTTGTTTGTTAATTTTTACTAAAACTTTCATTAGAGTTTTTGAAGGAAAATAGAACACTTAAATTATTCTAGGGACAACAATATATTAAGAAGTCTGACAAAACTTCTACTTTTTTTAGGCGCGGGCATTAGATCGTCTGGCGACCTCGTTCGAGAGTATCGGGTCGTCCTTTGTCGATGTACGACACTCGATAGTTGGTATTGACGCGTCCATGAAGAGATTTTATACTCCGACCACTTAACAGAGAGATTGGGGTGTTCCGCAAGACTACACCCACAACCATAATTAGAATAATTAATTATTAACTAATATTTGTATTATTTAGTTTAACTATTTGAGAGATTTTATTCTACTTTTTCATTAAACGATTGTTTTAAAAAATTAAAAATATTTCATATTAATTGTAAAACCAGTGCTTTAAATATAATGATTATAAAAGGCGTTAACATTTTATACATTAATTTTATGAACGCATTTTTTTCGAAATTAGACTAGTTTTTTTTTGTGTTAGGAAAATACATTAAGTAGGTCTAGGCAATTCATAATTTAGTCTAGACTTAAGTTAAGAATTTATGTTTTGAAGATCAAGGTGTTCTGTCTCAAATCAATAAACAACACATTGTTATCATAAAAATTAGTAAATCATGTTAGTTTTTTTTTCTTTTGACTAAATATGGTACAACTAAATTCACGTCGAGCAATAATTTTTTAGTCAATAATGTTACATTTATTGTATTTTTTATTATGTAAATTATATTAATTTCAATAATTAAGTAATATTAACTTAAGTTTTGCGATATTTTTAAGCGAACAAAGTTGTTTGTTGTTAGATCACACAACCTGTTAGTGATTTAATATGAATTTCAACTATGAATTTTAACTAACGTTATGGTTCAGCTAATTCACAACTCAGTTCCAATATGACTTGAGAAATATAGTTATAATTATAATCTCATTTATTCGCTTTTGCTAACATTTACAGTAATGCCCCGCTTTACGCGAGGGATACGTTCCGGAAAAAATCGCGTTAACTGAAATTCCCGCGACCATAGAGAAGTTGATGACTACATTATGTTTATACGCACTCTTTCGCGTAATGCGGGGCAAAGTAAAGCGTGTAAAGTAAAGTTGAGTAAAGCGGGGTATTACTGTATATGAATTTTATTGAAATTATGATTTAAAATAGAATACTTTTGTGTCTTTTTACATAAAATTTAAAACTGATATAGGTTATTGCATATTCTTAAGTCTATGGAGTGATAACTTTAGTTAATAAGGTACATTTATTTCATTTATTGTCTATTCCCCCGTATTATATCTGTTAAGTTACTAATAGACTATAGAAATAATTGTAATAATTAAATTTATTATATTAATAACGGCAATTTTGTTTATATTTAATGTACAAATATGTTTTTAACAACTCACAATATCTCAGGTATTTCGTAGAGCTTGACTTTATTGAGTATATTAGTATTATTTCTATAAAAAAAAATACATAGTTTATAATTAGCTGCCAGCCATCATATACCATATATCGTGCGTAATATTTTTACTAATTATATATCTTCTTCTTTTTTTAGTATCATAACATCCCTGTTTTACTCTCTCTAAAGATGTAGTTTATATCCGAGTATTTTGTATTACTGAAGAATATTCTTCACTTGTGATTCTTTTTGCAACTTTTTTGTACTAATTAATACATAAGGTATTATAGTGTTATAGGTAATTTTAAAAGTATACAAAATAAATAAATGTTTTATAATTTATTGTTTTATTTTCAGCCTTTTAAAACTAATTTTCTTTTTATTTGAAAATGGTTTTTCATTCATTTTTATTACGAGACAAATTGACTGTTTAAGAGTGACATAATAGGCTATAAAAGAGTACTATAATTTCTTAACTAAATGGCAATCTTACTAATATAGGTCCTAAAAACTAATTAAAACTGATGCAAATTCCATTGTAATATCCTAAAAAACAGCCGACATCTGAATCTACGTGAACTGTTTCAACCCTAAAATAAATATAACAAAATTAAAATGGGACAAAACAAATGAAATTGTTTTGTATTTTATGTTATACCTATCTTCTATCAAAATATTGGCAGCAATATTATTTCTTTCTAGAATATCCTATAATTTATTAACTAAAGTAACTTAATATGCGTCCTAGAGACGATGTTCTTCGTTTTCGTCTTGATCCATTTGCATCTGGTAAGAGACCGCTATTGCCTTTACTAAATGGTACAGCTTCGTTCGTTGTGAAGTAATAGTTTCCTCTTGCTCTGTGGAAACAATATGAATTTAACAGCATTAAAAATGTATAATAAATGGCATCCACTAGTCAAAATCTCCATTGCCATATGGACATGTGGCGCCAGTCACCTCCGCTCGCGTTTTATTCAACCAGCGGTATATGCACTTATATTTCATTCACACATTCCATATACTTATAGAGGAAGATACTAAAAATAAGTACTTACCTAGTACTGGTGAGATCGCCAACAAAAATAGTTGGTACATATTCAAATGAACGTCTTGTTCTTGAAAACCAGTCTTCGGGTTTGTATGCGCTGACAGCAATTATAGAGGTAGGTGCTCCAATGGCCTCGACGAAGTATCGCCAAGCACGATCGTGGCTACATAAATCTATAATTAATAAACAAATGGCTCTACAAATTTGCCATGTAGAAATAATGTTCACTGAAGTGCAATGAGAGACCTCAAATGTTTTCGAAGATAGTACTGTTATGGTTTAATATGTATTTATGACGAGGTAAAATAACTATTTCATAATTTTATCAATTAATCATTTATTTAAATACATATTTATTAATTAATATATTATAAACAAGCGCACGCCTTTAGTGTCTATGCTAATAAACTATATTTTCATTTTATTTCATACTAGCTGTTGCCCGCGACTACGTCTGCGTAATAATGAAGATATAGAGTACTATGAAGTTTAATGATGTTTCATATTTCAGTCAACAGAGAATACCTTCCACAGCCCTGTCGCAAAACAATTGAAAATATTCTATAGCCTATGTTCATCAGGGATTTTTTACGATTCTAATGGTAAAAGAATTTTTCAAATCGGCCCAGTAGTTTCGGAGCCTATTCAATACATACAAACAAACAATCAAATGTTTCCTCTTTATATAATAGTATAGATAATAGTATAAATATGGGTTTCGGGTATGTGTGTTATACGTTTATTTTTTGGGTTCAGGGCATTGTATAAAATTTAAATTATAAATGATCAATAATAAGGTTAATTTAATTGACCGCAACCCACTAGGCCGAATAAAAGGTGATGTTACGTTGTCAATCGACCTTCTTTACTTCGAACAATAGAAATTAACTTATTTCTTCATTAACACATTTTTTTACTTTCATGACATGTCTTACTATGTATGTAGATCATTAAAAATATGGGCAAGTAATTTATTATCTTACCTTCACGGGTAAACATTTCAAATTCCCCTTGAGGACATCCTGGTTGAGTGCTAAGTCCTCCAATGTAATTAGGCCAAATATCTACAGTTCCCGATGGTAAACTAGTTCCATAACCACCGGGATCAGAATGTATAATGTCAACAAATTTAGCGCAGGTCCGGTCTAATCCACTTTGCAAAGTCAATGTGCCTTCAAATAGTGCCCTGGCTGGATCGAGACCTGTAATTCTGTGTGCATATTTTTTCAATAGTTTAGACAAACAAATTGCTGCAAATGAGGATGACATGAGTCAGATAATATTATAATATTTATTTCCTTCCATTACATCATAAATTAAGTCTTATTTCAAAACATAAGGGCTCTTAATTGACGTAAGTACACATTTTAATTAGTGGCACGTGTCTTACAATTTTAATATACTTATAAGTTTTAGATTTTAACTATAAATATAACTGTTTAGGATACTCAGCTGTCATCGTTAATTTTAATTACTCATAACAAATTATAGGATTCATAAATTCAGTTTGGTATAAAATCTCACCTTTGAATGACGTATCCACTTTCCCTAGCCCGTCGCCCCGCATACCCCATAATATGTGCACCCAAAGAATGACCCACTAAATGTAAATGTGTCATATTTAATCCAGAATTCGCCAACTTCACTAATGAGGTTCCCAAATGTTTTCCAATCTGAAATTCATTACAAGTAATAATAATGAGAAGAAGAATGTGATTTATGCACGCATTTAAAATAATTTCCGCATTATCGTAGCAATAATAACTTTCTTAAAAGACAAATACAAAATTTATTACATTTATGGACGTTAATTAAAATGTTTAAGATCGTCCAATTCCGTCGTATATGGCTGAACATCTTATTGCCCTTTACCAATTGAGGTTCAAAATTTCCATTATTCTCAGCAGGTAAGGCAACTGCTTACAACGCAACACATGCATAAATCAGGACCTACAAGTCAAAACCAGTTAAGTCGACCATTATATGAATTTTGCTTATCATTATAAATATATTTTTAAATTAATATCTCTTTGATATTTTGCAAGTTGTCAACGATAATTTAGTAGCATGTTAGCATTCTAAAATTAAATCAGTGAATAAAGTAATAAAAGAACAAGCTTACATTTTCTAAATTATAAACTTGTCCTAGCGTATTGAATCTTTACATTTATTCTATATTTGCCCCTGAAGTGAAGTTCGCAAGGCAAACAACATTCATATAGATTATAGACCAATATGCATCTTTGCAGTTCCGCTTTATTTAAGTACGATGAGTAGAAATTTAAAGTTGTATCGATTACTACATAAATTAATTTCAATATTATAATATTCCATTCATATAATTTATTTTAGTTTAATTTTTTTTAGAAAATCTTACCCGTTTAGCGTTAGGGACAGCATACAACGCATATCCCAGTTGAATTCCTAATAGACCGCTTCTGGCTTCTTCTTCCCAATCTAGGAGTAAAACGTTTCTTTTTTTAGTTCCTAGATAGGCGTTAAGAACCGCTCTTGTAGCTGGCCCTGTACTTTTTCCACGATAACCGAAAGTATAGACCACAGTCGGTAAAGTTTTGTCAATGCATGGGGACATCATTAGAGCGGTAGGGTTGTCCAATGATGTTTTGATGTAATAGTCTACAGTGCTGTAAAAACAGTAAGTTAAGGTTAAACCACGTGGGAAGAAACGACATACATTGGTTTAAGTGCCTAGTAGGTACCTATCTATTTAGTAGTATTGTAAAAGGCACCAGTTTGTGAATGATTATATCTCAATCACGTCTAAACGCCTGAACTAATTTAAATACTTTTATAAAGTAGATTATATAAGATGTGAGATCAAAAGTGAATAATACGCTTTTTTAAAGATTATTTCAACCGCGTACAAAGTTACGATCAAATCTCTGTAATAAAAATTAATATTCCGTAGTTGTATTCGAATAACAACGCGGTATTAATATTTATCCATTAAATAACAACTTGTGACTAATCAACAGAATGTAATTGTAATTTTTGAGTCGTTCAACCTTTTGCTATGATATTGGTATTGTTTACAAATGAGTTTGATTAAGTTTTCCTCACAAGTTTATTTACATTTTTCTGATTAACACTGCCTCCTTCTACGTGACTATTACATATTAAGATTTATCATGTAGAGTAGATTATGATGATAGCAATAAGTGAAGATGACTGCTATCATGTAGAAAGCTGAAAAATGTGCCTCTATCATACACATTTAGAGAAAAAATACCTACATTTAAAATCATAAGTTTACAAGGGGAGCGAAAACTTGTTACTACTCCAATAAAAGTAATCCACGTCGGATCTCTATACCTACACATGTATTTAAGAGCTACGTTAAATTTTATTACACCAAACTTTGTAGGTATCTCTTTACATTATAAATAATTGAAAATCATAATTTTGACTTATATCTGTTTTTGTTCGGCCACTCATATATTCTTGGTATATAATTTTGGCTACGAAACCGCAGTATTCAACGTCTAGGATCTAATATGCAGTATGCAGGCGCGTTTTCAAATGTCAAACCGGTGAATCCGGTAAAAGAAGTACCTAAATGTTGTAACGTCACGGCACACTGACTAACATATGCCAAACTCGGAAAGTCGCAATACAACATCCCGTTCCAACATCACAGCAATTAAACAATTGTTTAATGCAATCTCATCAGTAAATGCATGTTTTAAAAATTTGCAACGAAAAACGGTCAAAAATTAGCAAAAATAATCTAAATAACTACATTTTTTTTAAATACTATTATTAATTTGAGAAATTAAGAAAAATATTTCTACTCATTCCACTTATGTTACTATCACGCGCATAATTCTTCATAGATAACAAGAGTCTGTAGAGTTAATTACTAATTTGGTAATTACTTTATGCTCACAATTAACCTATTTAATAATCACTTACAAAATAAGACAAAGGTAAGTTTATAATAGAAAATTTTAAATCTTAGTTTTTTAAACACTTAAACATGAATTTACAATTTTTTAATCATATAATTTCCTTTAATAATGAAATGAAACCGTTCCGATTTAAACTTTCATTCTTATTTTTTTTAGTTTATTTATTAGTAAAATAAGTAAAGCTGAAGTAAATAACGTAAAAAACGCGGTCGATGTATTGCATTATTATATGCCCGATTGAATGTTTAATATTGATTAAAACTCGCAAAGAAAGCCAGTGAATTATGTATTCCGTGACGATATCAGGCGAAACAATCATGACAGCGATGTGCTCAACATTTTTTATCAAATTATTATTTTAACACGCATCTACATTCAATTAGAATGAATTAATATACAATTTAACTAAAATATATTTTATTGTTGTTGTTTTTTTTTATCTCTAAACTGATAATATGTAGTAAACGCAACAATGTAAGTACGTATTATTATTATTGTATTGTTGTGAACCCCTGAGAAATGTATTACGCGTATTATGTAACAACGGCCGCTGTCCCACATGCTGCCGATGACCTTGTTCAATTTCTTTAACCGTGATTGAGGGCATAATCTAGTTCAGTGATACTCAACCTTTTTTTTTTGTTACGGCACACTTTTAACAATTTAATAAAAATTTAATAAATAAAACACTGCTTAAAATAGTTTATGTTATAATTTCAAATATGCGAAATAAAATAATATGTACTGCGAAAATAACAGTACGTTTATTAAGGGATTCATAACAAGTTAATAATGAGAATACTTTTAATACAAATTTGAGTTTGATGTTTTTTGATAATTTCTTTTATATTAAAAACGACAATGCTACTCTCATATCGTCTTCTACATTTGACAATCTTGATCTTTTTTACTTTTTATGTTGGTTAATGCTGAAAATCCGAATTCACACAAATAAGATGTAATTTTAAAATTGTTATATATCTAAAATTTGGCGGCACACTTTTAGAATTGCGTGGCTCACAAAATCACTGATATAGTTATGTAAAACTATTTTTATATTCTTTCGTTACAAGAATAAAAGATAACGCTAACCTTACTGAATTATACGACGTTTTATTGTTGTAATTTATGAAAGTGATAATAAGATTACAATTAAAGTAAATAGTTTTTTAAAAATTGAAATGAAGACATAGATATCAGATATACACACAGAATCAATAATAATACAATCAATTTTTCTGAAATGATTACGGTTAAAATTAATAATATAAAATAATAAATCAACAATGTTTGATATCTTCCGGGACGCACTTTGTTCCGTTACAATAATATCAGTTATTATAATGTATTAAATTCCGTTACAATAATGTAAATTGTTTTAAAAGAGACATTTGACGTACTCACTTCTTGTAACATTTCAACCAGGCTGCTTCGGTAGGCTTGGTTATGAAACCTGTAATTATAATTAATTTATTGTAATTTAGATAAAAATATGAAGAAAATTTGTAATCCTTAACACGCGCTGTGACGTTAATTTGGACAAAAAAATTAAATATAAATTAATGCAAATAGCGCACATCTTAACGGGTCTATAACGCGAAGTCATGGCTAATAGAAAAACTTATCAGTGAATCGAATAAAATTTATTATTATTAATTAAAAACCATTACTTCTATTTTTAAAATGGCATTCAAGTATGAATGGGTGTTTATAATCATTTGAATACGTAAACTATTTGTAATCACCCAAATAATTAAATATTTATTGTCATTGTATTAAATATACTAGAGCAGTCATGATAAACAAAATCTATGAAAGCCACTAACTATCACTTTTGTTTGTCACAGCTTTTGTTTATAGAGCAAATTACACATAAACCAGCAGACGACAAGTAATTTAAAATACTTCACGATTTACTAACACGTTTCTATTAATTAATCATATTACTGCAAACTAATAGCTATTTTAAAATAAGTTGATAATATATATAAAATAATTCAAACAAAATAAAATAAATATTTATTTGCAATATACCTATACTATCACAAAAGAAAATTGAACGTTTTCTTTATTATTGTTAGTGATCTCTTAGATTTTATTACAAACGAGTGGGATGCTTAACCCACAGAAGCATTAATTATGATTACGAGATGTCTCCATGATGAATGTACCTAACAAAACTTTGTTGCGTCAACCATAGAACGTTTTTATTGTAATAAATGTTCGTAGTTCTTATTATACTTTTTGTTCAATGAATTATAAATAAAATGATGCTTAGACCTTAACCTTCGATTCAATTTTGTTTAAGTTGTTTTTGCTATGCATTTCAAGTTTAATTTATGTGCATGTTTTATGAAAATATACTTCATTTTTCTAGTATAATGCTAACTTATTTACAACAATTAAGTCTGTCTAAATTGTTAGAAAAAATAAAAAAAACTTGTTTGATTGGTAACCATCATCTTCTTCGCCTGGAACCAATGAAGAGTGGGGTTCGTCTGAGTTGTGAAAACGGACTAAGCGTTGGCAGGGTTGCAAACTCACATCGTACAGTAACTTCAAGGGGAAGACTGTATGGTTCTATCGATAGACCATCATGCGAAAGTTGAAGTGCCTCAGCATGTCTCAGATTTACTCACGCCGACAAAAAATGTGACCCAATATTTGCTATAATATTGGCCATTTTACTTTAGCTTATAGTTATTATTATTGCTTTGATATTTGTATATATGTATATTATTATTATTATATGTCATTGATATATTTTTATTGTTACTCAATAAAAGTCTCCGAACAAAAAAATAATAATTTGTTTCCAACAATCGATTAATTATTGCACTAAATATTTTAATTTTATTATAATTCATAGGCTGCTTGTTATAAATTTAATAATTTAAATTTAAAATTTTTAATATTATATCTATCATGTTATTCGAATCCTCGACATTGGCGGAATTGTTTTTATAAAACATCTGAGGTCATTTAGCAAAAGGAGAAGATAGATTAACCTTTTACTACATATATATTAAGTATTTAATTGCTAACTTCGAAAATAAATTTAAAATAAAAATAAAATCTAAAAAAATAGTAAATAATACACACCTAATAATAAAATGACGAAAATCCATTTCATTTCAAGAGCAAACATTTTGTTATAGATATCAGAATAAAAACGAACGATTTCGCGCGATCTCTATTGAAATTAACCGCGCGATTTGTGAATGCGCTCGGTGCGGATGGCCGCGGCTGCCACACTGGAGGACTAATTGCTTCTTCATTTCATCGGAAAATATCACCAATTTGTGGCTGAATAAATCTTCTACACTTACGGCAAGATATTATGATTGCGGTCTAATTTTCAAAGCAAATTTAAAGTTCATGTAATTTTAGTGTGAACTATAAATATAAAACTTATGATAAATTATTTATTTTAGATATCAATTGTAAAATATATCGGGTGATGCAGTTGAACGTCACTAGGATCCATCCTCATGGTCAAATTTTTATTCTAAATTTAAATGCAGTGGTCACCCCATGACATGAAGTTAATGAAGGTATCTAATTAAATGAAAAAAAAAGTTTTTAGAATACCAAATTCAGAATATTAAATTATTATTTTTTATAGTAGATATATTGTAAATATGTTTATCGCTTATATTAATATGTTGTAAAATAACAACCATTATTAGCTAGAGCTTGTGGGAGCAATTTATTCAGTAGTAACTTTACGATCAAGGTTTAAAACTACAAGAAAACAAATCAATGAAATATTGCTTAAAAAATTATTATTAGATAACTAATAAACTAACACGTTACACAAAAATACTAATTTTACTTTACAATATAAAAGTAATAATATTTTTACGAGTACTAACATGCATTAAGGTATCAATTAAACATTGTATTCAATAACATTTAACCTATTATGTACACTTTCAATATAAATATTAATCATTTGTTTTTCAATCTCTCAACCGCAAATTGCAAGAAGGAATTATTGCGGTATTTGCGGCACAACGATGAATGCTTAAAATATCTTTACACGTCCAAACAACACTACGGTATTTTTAACCTAAACCTTACATCCTTACACTTAATTTTATTTTCTCAAAAATACTTTGTTATGACCATTTCTTTCATAATTATTTACATTAACGTCTAATTGTTTGCTACATTAATAAACAAAGGCACAAAACTATTAAATATTATTAACTATTAAACATTCAATTCACAACCTCCCTCCCGTTTAATACACAGAACCTCACGTCTTTAATTTAAAGGAATATATCAGAGGTTAGATGTTTATTTCATTAATCTCCTTTAGAACTATGATCAGTTCAAGGCGGAGGACCTGCCGCAATGTTATTAGGTATAATCTCAGAAACAGTGTCAGCAACTTCATCACTGTCTTTAGTGTTGGTCAAATCTTCTGGCTCGTCTCTCATTAAAGCGCGGTACTTCTTAGCGATCACTTCCCAATCTACGACGTTTTCTATTCTAGTTACGTTACTAAAGCTAACTTGGGATCCGTGTGGGCTCAGATGTACTACAGACAGGCGTGTTGAATCTGAAATAAATACGGATTTATTACTGCGCCGGAACCCAAAGGTCGAACTATTTATTTAGTAATTATTTAATTTGTAGTCAAAAGATGGTCAGAAAAATTTATAGCCTGTTTATGCATGCTCTGAAGGTTGTATTTTAATAAAGGTCAGTTAATTGTATCATAACAAATGTTCCAAGTCTATTTAAACAATTCCTTCTGTTGAAATAAATGATAAAATAAATAAAATTTTCATCAAAATATTTCCCAATCAAAACAGACAGGTGATTGTCATTTGACCTCTACATTCTCACAGCGGAACTAGCTCGTAATATTAATATCATAATTGCTAAATAAGTATCTATTACCTTTAGGAACAACCTGTCCTCTCTTAACTTTAGACAGCCATTTTGCGCCGGCTTTAGTACGAGCACTCATCTGGTCTTGGCGGTTGAGGCCTATCATGTGCACTAGACTTGGCCTCTTCTTTCGTTTTAGTCGATCCTATGAATAGATTAAGATTGCACAATAACATATTATATTTTTAAAAATTAATAGTATTTAAACAAATATTTAAATGAAAAAAGATATTTATAGAAAAACAATTCACACCTGTTTTAGATGTAGACCCATTGATAATTAGAAAAACATAAGTATTTAATAAAATATATTTATAAGAACATTTTTATTTGCAATCAATTATTATGTTAAATACTTTTAAACATGTTTTACGGTATTATTTATTAGAGAAAAAAGATCTCCGTTAATCACATTAACACTATCGAAGAAACAGTCGGACATGTTTTAGTCACAGAACAAAGGATATTCAACTTTACTTATAAATTGAATATCATTTGCCAAATATTGACTTGTAGGTAGTAAACTAAGCCGTCTTACTAATAATTTAGAAAGAATGAACGTAACTAACCTAAAAACCTAAACCTAATCTTACCTTACACCTGGCAATAAGCCACATTAGCCATGTAGTGACAAGATTCAACGGCGATGGAGCAGTATTCGTTCGATGCATATTGCGGATCAACTTCGACAGCCCGTACTTCCATTCAATATCCGATTGTGCCTACAGTTACAATTAGAAATAATTAGTTACACATGCAATGAGTGTTTTGTAAACGATTTCAGCTGCAAATTTGTCCAATTAGACCGTTATGACCAGTACCAGTTAAGAAATTTACTAAATATAAAAAAGATTCTTAAAGTAATGCTTAAGTATGACAAGAGATTATATATCTAAGTTACCGTTGAGTTTTATTCGAAAGCAGTCATCGTTCATTTTCACTACAAAGATAATGGTTTTGGGTACTAAGTTATCATTATTGTATGAAGAAATAGCAACTGGGCACTAAACTGCTAATTGTAGTAAAAATATATGATTCTTGCTTTCGAGTAAAATTCTTACTTACCAGACTTGTCAACTTAGGCGTATCAGAATCGTTTTCGTTATATAATTTATGGACTTTATATTTATCTAAGTTAAGTCTAAGTAATAAGTAACGAGTTAGTATTGTAGTATCCATACAAAGTCATAGTTTCAATTGGAATTCAAATGCTTATAGGTAAACTGAGTGGTTTCAAGGTTTTCGACTAGTCGTAGGAAAATTAATAAGGTAAAGTTTATTTCAATTGATCCAATTAAATCATGTAGGTTTCTGTTACTTAATTTGTAATTCCGATCACGCAGACCTAGTTTGCGGCCGCGACATACACGTCATTAACTATTTCCCATGTAGGTATAGCTAATAGCTATATTAAACCAAAAGAAATGTTATCTTTCTTTAAAAATAAATGTATGTACATAATCCCATCTTATATAAAACTTACTATTATTGAAATAGTTTCATACCCATTTGTCATACGAACTTTGCTCTGGGAAAGGAAGTGTTACCTGTATCCTTTGATATGTATCTGACATCATAGCAATGAGCAGATTGATGAGTACCACAACCGATACCAACATGTAGATACCGAAGACAATTTTGAAAAGGTAATTAGTCCATTGAGGTTGAGCAGTTTTATCGTTGTTGTGGACTCGCGTCTGTTCCGTCGTCGTCTGGCCAAATACGGCGAAGAAAAGCAGCTCGAATGAGAATATGGGGTTCATCGTAACTGCGAACAAATGCAAACACACGAGATGATATTGTGCAATTACCTGAATACGTTGGTAAGTGTCCGACATCATAGCGATAAGAAGGTTAATGAGCACGACGACAGACACCAGCATGTAGCATCCGAACACGAACTTGAACAGAATCTGAGTCCAACTAGGTCGCACGTCACTGATGTAGTTCAGGTCCGATAGTGTGATTTGGCCGAAGACGGCGAAAAATAATTTCTCGAACGCCTCGATCGGAGTCATTGTGGCTAGAAGACAAACCTCAAATAGACGACATTCCAGACGACACAACACTCACACTAACATGAAGGCTGGCTAACATCGAGACAAATAAACATAAAGGTGACAAACAAAACACAACAGGAAGCTTCTACGTTGGGACCACTCATACGTGATGCCGATTCATTCGATGGAGTAGAGGAGATGAGAACGTAATGTAATGAATACCGTACCCCATGCTGAGTACACATGACGCAGCCAGTGACACAGATCGCCATACACCGGCGGACCAGACAAAACTTATAGCGCATCTAGAAACACATAATGCGGACACCTCGATTGCAAGACACCTGTGAAACAGAAACGCCGGACAATAAGCTAGCCACGGACATGCGCAAATCAAAACTCATTTCATCATATGCGGTGATCGGACACGTTTGGACTCACATAACACTAAAACTAGAACAGTGGCTCGCAATGCATTTTCTGTGCTTACTTGTATAACATTTATGTTATTACCTATTTGTAGCAATCTAGTAGGTATATAAAGCTTCATGCGCAGAATATGCATTGTGACTAATTCATCTAAAGAATCTAATCCTTACGAACACATATAAATGACGAATTAAACGCTTGACGCATGTGTAATATCGAAAAAGCATACGTTCCTGGATGACAATGTGACATGATGGAAATATACAGGACTATCGCATTCAACATCGACTGGTGAACAGCACCAACAAGACAAACGTGTACAATTCTTCTGACACATAGTATTTACACTTAATAAACGACGATAACATTTTCAGTTACAAGCTATGCTTCAAGCGGATGCATGGAAGTTTATTATAATTCTATAATATAGGTAATAATTCACAAAGAGAAGAAGCACACTGAAATAAAATGCGATCATCGTATATAACAATGTTAACACTGGACTTACGTCCTCCTTGACCTTGTTTCCTTCGGTAGGTTTCTCCATACAGAGAAAGACGGGAAGGAATTGCCCATTGAGCATCATTTGGCGATTGTCGTTTCAAGCGTGGTCTACTATCTATTGTTAAAATGTTATGTTAATAATTAATTATTTATATACTAAGTAGTACATAATAAATAATGCTTACCATCTGAGAATATTTTTTTTCTTTGTTGGCGAGCGTATCTTCTGTCTTCATCTTTAATAAGGTTTCTAAAAGGCTGATTCAATGCCACAATATGCATTGAAAATCCAAACACGAAGATCGCAAGGACGGCAAGAAACCTACCTAAGTCTTTCATGAGATCACCAATAATTATAGCCCATGGACCGAAAAGATGGTGGAATGAGAGGAAATCTAATATTTGGACACATGCTAATAGGAATGATAATGCGAAACACTGATTTCGACAATATACTAGCGTGGGCCAATATTCCTTACTCATGAAAATCCACCCGACAACGTGTGTTGCTACGCCTATCATACCAAACAGTAATACGGCTATTTTAATCCAGCCTAAACCGGACTTATCACTAGGGTTGGTCAATTCAAACAACAAAAGGCCACTAAGCCATATCAGTAACATCCATTCATACCAATTTGGTATAAGGCTTTCTCTAAATATAGTATTATATATTGGAGTAATACCGACTAATGATAATAATATCATAAGATAAATATGTGATGTCAGATATGACATAAATTTAATTATAGGCACTTTATTATACTTAAGTAGTGGAAGAGAAAATACTAGCCAGACAGGAGGACAAATTATAAACGCGAAAAAGAGAAACATTATTTTAATCCCTGTCCATTGAAGGCTCCCCCTCCATAGTTCCTGAAAAGGGAATAAAATTCATTGTATTTAGGCAAGGTGTTTAAGATAGTAAACATTATGGCAGAGAAAGTTACCTATTTTTTACCTGAAGATATCTTTGAACGACTGTGTGAGCGATGACCTCCTTTTGTTCGTTTTCTATAAGCACATCGAGGAACTCTATGTTACGGTTATCAGTCGCAGTGAGAATATGTCCAGCAGAGTCCGCTCCAGCTGCTAACGCTAATAACTCTGTTGCCATGGACTCACATTGTTTGCCAGCTGCTATTAAGTCTTTGGCCCGTTCTTTTTCCTATGAAAATAAAAATATATTAAAACAATTTTACCTAAATATATTTTGGATTTTCATCGTGACAGATACTCACTTTTGACGATAAATTAATATAAATATTTGATAACTTTGCTGCAGTGTCAACAGGAGCTGGTGATACTAAGACGAATTCTTCAATCGGGAGATTATTGTGATTCTTAGAACAAACCATAAGGTTATAAACAAATCTTTTATCCTCCATCAATGATTGTGTATCATGTTCTTTATGTAACAAATATTCTAGCACATCATTATGATTTTCTGAAGCAGCAAACCATATTGGAGCACAATTTAGATTTGTTTCAGTTTTTGGTGAAGCGCCAGATTCGCATAAAAGCTTAACAACATTTAAGTGTCCGGCTTTAGCAGCACAATGCAGTGAAGTCCATCCATTTTTATCAGTAGCATTGATTTCTGCACCTTGACCCAGTAACACTTCCACCATTTGATAATGGCCATGTGTTGATGCTATATGTAAACCCGTTTTGCCATGTCTATCAGTGCTTTGTAACAATTCAGCTGATCTACTGAGCAAAAGGCCCACAATCGACATGTGCCCACCAAAGCATGCTAGATGAAGAGGATTATATCCCTAAAAATTTATGCACACGTAATTATTTTGCACAGTATTTACTGGCCAATTGTCAATTAATAGTTTATTCAAGTTTACATACATTTTCATTGCTTGCAGCTTCAACTTGTACACCGGCTGAGTTAAGTAATAATCTGACAACGTTTTCGTTGCCTGAATAAGCAGCCAAGTGCAGTGGCGTTAGACCTGACTCTGCGCCTAATTCAGGAACTAATGAAGATCCGGTTGGGGCTTCGGATTTCGCGGCTCCAGGTACATGAGATAATAGTTCTCGTACAGTTTCTGTAATTAATAAAGTACATATTATTGAGGGTTCAATATATATAACAAATCTTATAGTGCATAAATATTTTGTATAATTACCTGCTTGTCCGTAATACGCAGCAACGTGCAGAGGTGTCAAACCAAGTTTTTTGCTTGATATCCTCAAAGTATTTGTAGAGCGCATTACTTCTAAAACATTGGTATGACCGTGTTCTGCAGCTAAATGTACTGCTGTTAGACCAGTTCGGTTCTCGTCAGTGCATGAAGCTCCTGCTCGAACTAAAACTCTAACAACATCCGCGTGTCCACCCTCTGATGCCAATTGTAAAGGTGTTGAATCATTAAGCTTATTTCTAGCAGATATTACACCGGTTCTATCAAACTTCATTAACTCTTCTATTACTTTCACTGAACCCTGAATAGCCGCTATGTGTGCACAAGTATTGCCGTCTTTTGTAGTAGCCATTACTAAATTCGGATGCTGTTGTAGAAATAATTGTACTACTTCTGAATAATTATTCTGCGCAGCTGCATGTATTGGTTTCTGTCCTAATTCGTCTGTAGCATCTATATTAGCTCCAAGTTCTAAAAGAAGTCTACATACTTCTATTTGTCCACTAGCGGCTGCCAAATGTAAAGGAGTTTGCTTTTTTAAAGTTAACACATCTATCATCGCATTATGATCCCTTATAAGAAATTTCACCAGATGTGCGTATCCATTCATTGCAGCCAAATGCAGAGCGGTTCTGCCATTTCTAGCTTTTGAATTTATGAATGCTTTATGAGTCAGGAGAGCATCACATACCTGTAGATAACCATGTTCTGCTGCCAAATGTAATGCAGATCTACCTTCAACATCAAATACATCGACTCGGCCATGATTTGCCAACAATGTGTTTACAAGTTGCATGTGCCCTCTGTTACATGCAATCAACAATGGTGTCCAGCCTATTGACGATTGTCTATTTAAAGCTTTACCGACATCGGCTGCCGACATATGGGTTATCATCTCAGTCATAACGTCATTGTTACCAGCAATCGCACAGAAATGAAATGCTGTTTCATGCACGTGTTTAGTTTGTAATGTAACATCAGCACCACTTTCTAATAGTAATCTTACTACGGCTTTATCAGCAGATGGCACTTTGACCTCCTCTTTAGTTATTTTACAGGCATAGTGGAGAGCACTTGCACCATCTTCATCAACGGCATTGATATAAGATGCAGCAACTTCAGCCCCTTTATGTGCTTTTACGAAGTCTATTAAGTGTTTTACAACGTCGGGTTTGCAACTTCTACATGCCATATGCAGAGGAGTTTCGCCAGTCTAAAACAATAATAATGTCTATTCACTGAATGTTATTGCATTATTAGTAGGTATTTGTATGAGCCATACCTTTGTTTTCTTTAATGGATCACCGCCATCTTCTAATAATAATACAATAGTAGCTAAATTGCCAAATTGTGCCGCAACATGTACAGGTGTTTGACCTTCTTCAGTAGATTTGTTAGGACCAGCACCAGATTTTAACAACATTAGAGCGCATTTATCACCTAAAATAATGCCAACAAAATATAAAAGCATGTAATAAATTTTTATCTAAAGAAAATCATAAAAAATTTCAAGCAACAATAAATAGTAGATATTCAAATAAAGATACTATACAAATTTAATTTAATTTTATTATAAATCCACTTTCAGTTTCAGCTTCTACTGCATTAGGTACGAGAATTATAAAATATTTACCATCAGGGGTCCTAGCAGCAATATGTAATGCAGTTTCTCTTTGTTTTCCACATCTTATATGAACATCAGCTCCATAACCAAGAAGGGTTTCCACAACTGCTGGCTTACAAGATTCTACAGCTATATGTAACGCCGTGTAATTGTCCTATAATTAAATTTGAAATTAGATTTAAAAGTAAGTTACAGGTTTAAGAAATTTCAAATAAAACTTACATTTGTAGTAACGTCAACACTTTCTCCTTTTTGTAATAGAGTATTTATAATACCAACGTGTCCATATCTGGCTGCTGTGTGTATACTTCGAGCGCCATCCTTTAAAAAACAATAAGTATTGTTAAAAAAATATTAAGTGTAATTTGCTTATACTTTATGAATATGAATATACCTTATTGGGCATGTGTAGATAAACTCCCTTTTTGAATAACATCATGGCACAATCAGCATGGCCATTTAACGACGCTATATGCATCAATGTACTACCATCTTTTGTTCTTTCAAATATTGAAGCTCTGAATTTGTCAGCTAACAATTCAATAATCGCCGCATGTCCATTCTCCGCTGCTAAATGCATTGGTGTTCGATCTGTTGACAATATTCTTATGAATGATCTGACTGAACTGATTTCAAACAAATGCCACAGTTTACTTTTGATCAATTAATAAATACCTTCATTATCAGCGATAGCAGCATTGGCTCTTACTCCATAAAAGTATTTCACCAATGGTTCGTCTCCCTCTGCAGCTGCAATATGCAATGCAGTCTGTCCGCCACCATTTATGGCGTCTATCGCGGCACCATAGTCAATAAGTATTCTTGCCATGTCTACGTCACGCCTTCTTGCTGCTAAATGTAAGGCGGTATCTCCAGCGGGAGTTGATGACTGAAAATTTTGATTTAAAGAGCATACTTAAATATTTATTCGAACTAGAATTATATTATGTTTCGCGCATCATATTTTGATTTGTAAAAGAATAGGTAACCTAAAGTTTAGTATAATTTCACATTGCGACATTAAATAAATAAAAAAGATATCGTGACAGTTTTCATGTTAGTATAAATGCAACTTTACCTTAAGTTGTTCGGCGGTCTGCGAGCTGAGTAGTTCTCGTACCATGCTCTGGTTCCCTGCCTCCACAGCCAACAGCAGGGGGATCTTGCCTCTCTGCAATACCAGGTCGCGAATTAATTTTTTCCATTCTCTTTGGCGTGCCTTTTCTTTGTTTAATTCAATGAAGCTAAGTTCAAGCCTTTGCAAATCGTTTGATTTTAAATTTTGATTCGTACGATCGGCGGATTTTGGAACATTAAAATGATTTTGCCCGTGAGGTTCATCGTGGTCTTGGCGCTCAGACGACATGCTTCCTCCTCTTCACATGTGTCTCATGACTGAGCAACTATTGAAACATGATTTCAGTGCATCCTTTCAGTTTGGACAAAAACGCTCACGCTATCTGCGGTGAGGCGCAACACGAAATAAAACTGCGACACCAGTGAGAACTTATGTGACTCATGCACACCACAAGGATGGTACCAAATATCCAATTGATTTTCTAATTTACAATAATTCAGTGGTAATCGATTTGAATATGGAACACTATCGAAGTGGTTTCACTACATACATGTTCATCCATGGTAGCATTGCACACGATTTAAAATTTGTGAAAATTGAAAAGGCAGCATTATAAACCTTCCTTCGCAGGAGCTTAATGCTGACTGGAAGGCATTGTATTTAAATTAGTAATTTTCAAATATCCTCAGTGACGTTTTAGCTAATAGTAGCGTATTTCGTGAGCTATTTGCATTGTAAATTCGCGTTATGACTTGCTAGTAAAAGCTCGCTTGATAATTAGCTACTTTCTATTCCTAACACTATGGAAGGTCGTTTTACAACCTTAATAACAAATGTATTTTAATATAAGTTCTGTAATTTAATGTAAATGTTGAAATTGTTATAAAATATTTCATTTATTTATGTTTAAATCCGCAGACCTACACAATGTTGTTATTGTTGCGAAATAGATAACGTTGTCATCAAAATACGCGCAATCAAAAAGTTTTCCATATATTATGCGTTTGTTTTCATTTTTTGTTGTAAAAGTCAACAAACGCTCGCGTTTATGAGGCTGGGGGCGTTTCGGAGGTAGTTCCTGAATTAGAGTCGTCCCTTTATGATGGTGGCACCAGGTACGGTCTTTGCACGCAAACGGTTGCGGCGGCATGTCGATGCATCGTCGAATGTACTGACAATAACCGGAGTTTGACATCTGCATATCGATCTTTTTAAACTCATCAACAATTCTAATAATATTCTATCCCCTTTTGTTTACAATCAATGACGTCTTCTAACGACTACAATAGCGTGCTACGAAAATTCGTAGCAATTTTATTAAGAATTTAAATATCGGTTCGTAGGTTATGTTTACAGTAAAAACAAATATGTAAAAGTATTAATGTTTTTTTTTAGTTTTATAGCTTTATTTTTATACTTGGAACTAAATCCAGCCTCAACATTTGCTACAGCCCCAGCTTATAGCAGTTATTATTATTTTTTTATAAAAGGTTAATATTTTAAAACTTAGTTACTAAAATTAAAAAATATATGTTTCATTACAGCTTGTGTGTATGGATGGAGCACCAATACCTAATTTACTATTCATTAGTAGAGTACAAATACTTACACCGTCGACTCTTAGTCGAATGTCTTTTCCCGCGGAAGCTAATAATGCTCTTAGAATGCTGGTCGCAGTGCCTGTTTGTCTGCTTGCTACCAGATGAACAGCCGTTTGTTGTCGACTCTGCAATTGTTTAAAATGTATATGTAGATATATTTTGTATTATTTTGTAAAAATTCTCTATTAATGGTAGCGACGTGTTTCAAGGTATTTTCTGTCAAATTGCAAAACGAATTTATTCCATTTGATAGTGTGTTTCAGTAGATACTTACTCCGCCTGTTGAAAATGGATCAACACCACGTTTGGATAATAATAGTTTAACGATGTCTTCTCTCGAATACATTGCCGATATATGAAGAACATTGTAGTTATCCTAAAACAACAAAAATTATATAATATAATGCTTTAATTTCACTGGGAAACTAGAATAACCTATATATCAGGGCAAGGACAAAAAAAAAACAAATATGAACTTTCTAATTTAAATAATTTCATATCTATAAATACTAGTTTCGGTTAGGGATCAAACACGTTTTACGTAATCTAAACCTAAATAAAGTAAGTATTGATATGAAAATGAACAAAATATCTTACGATCCGCGTCATCGTAAACGAAAATTTAAACTTTAAAACTAATCTCAACAATACCGGCGTTCGTTTTTGTCTTTGCAAACCAATCACAATAATCATCTTTATATTTTTTTCTTCATATTACGGCATCTAAATCAGTACAATATTTAAACATTCAAATATATAATACATACAATAAATACACGTGTATGTATATAATTAGGGTAACAAAATTGTAGCGTGTAGATGCTAGTATATTATTTTGTATAGTATGTGGAAACTATTGCTAAGGCTTTATATGAGTTATGCTAATATTGTATGGATTGGAACATTGTGGAAAAGTTTACTTTAGTTTGAATATATTTTTCAGACAGAAATGTATTAAAAGTAGACTTACTTAATTAAGATTGCAATATATTGATTTTGTTTAAATAACTCTTTTTCATTACACAAAAACGATTAATTATAAAAAAGGTAAACAGCGGGATTCAAGAGATTTATAAAACGCATGCGGTTCGTAATCATATAAACTAACAACGTAATAATGATCAGTAATTAAGTGAAAAGGCTTTCGACATGCATAAAAACCAATGTAAATGCGCCGTTATAAGATATTAATGCGAAAAAAAAATCGGTTGTCTGTAAAGTCGGTTTACTGACGATAGTTGAACGTGACAACGTCTTAAGAAAATACTGATGGAATGGTAGCATTTTTCAAAAGAAAATTTTAATTTCATTTGTTTAATAGATTTGTATGTATATAGAGAAGGAGGTAATTGGAAATCACAATGAAATTGATCAAGATCAAGATCACTTCAAGCCTTACATGGAACGCATGTATTAGTTATATAATAAATTTTACTGACTTCTATTTTTAAAGAAATTAATAGTATAACTTATTTAAAGCAGAGAAATGTTTCTGTCATATTTCGACCAATGTAAAAGCACCTTAATAATCGTGGCCATAATATCTCAAATTATTATTCGTAATAATAATTTCAAACAATAAACAAACTGTTGCAATTTCACGGAAGAAATGTAAGTGGTCACAAAACTGATACGATCAACTTATACCACGCGCCCTTCAAGATAAGCCGCTGTAATTGCAACTCTAAAATCACATCATTTAACTTCCCCAAACCAAGGTTGTTGCAGTCTTTAAGCATGGCCCTGGATGGACTTATTTCTTATACAATATAATCTAAATTCAAATTAGTATCTTATTAAAAGAAAATTTTTCACCAATAAGCTATAAAATGCTAAATAATTTATATTGAAAAATAGTGCGAATTTTTATTAGTGGCAGAAAAATATAATCGGAATTAGACTTATAAATAAAGGTTATAAGTGAAATCTTTAATACAATCTATTAAATACACTTGATTTAATTTAAAAAAAAAATTGAAAACGCAGTTTCTATTAAAATTATTTCTTATCCTATAAACCATATTTATATAATATTTCAGAATTTGTTTCTCCATTAAACTTCAAAATTAAATAATGTAATTATTCGATTAGTAAATATTTAGTATATAGGTACATACTGAAACAGTTTAAAAAAATGGGAGAACAAGAGAGTTTTTAGAAAATGCACCAAATTTCTTTAGTCATTGTTGAATGCCCTCTTGTTAGTCATTTTGAAGAGTATGACCAAGAGGGTTGATTTGCAGATTGCGTGCAAAGCGTTGTGACTGGCCATTTTCACTATAACACTTATAGTAATGTCACGGTCATCAAGTCTGATTCAGATATTGTAGAGTACTGTAGACAAATACACATTGTTTGAGAATTTTTTGTTTCTTTTGGTTTTTATAGTATTTTTTATATCATGAGAATGTTTGGTAAATCAAAGTTAGTTATATTCATTGTATTTTGAGAAGTGAATCTACATCGTTGGTACAGATTAATATCAGGTCAGACAATTTGTAATCTGCTTACGCCCGTGCTTCTTCGGGGTGGTAACCATTGCATTTGCTACTGGCTAGCGTCTTTTGTTTTCACACAGCTTTCGCACGATAATTTGTTTTATTAGCTTCTGTTCTTCCTTTCCATATACTATACTGTATTTTAGTTGTTTTGACACAAGTTTTAATTGTGACTGTATTTGTGTAAGGCACTAGAGATGTCGTGACGTAAATGTATAATTGTTTAAAAATAACTTATTAACTTCTGAATATCCACAAATATTGATTTAATGATACAATATCATTAATAATTCCGATATGGTATAATAATTAAAACATATATATCTCTATACATGTGTATTTTAAAGGAAATTTTTACCCAATAGTTCTATCCAAGGTTGTGTTTTATTTTCCAGCAAAGTTAAGTAAGAATGGCATTTCTATAAAAGCAAGACATTCAGCCCGGCTTAATCTACATTTTCATGCATGTTTATTAGTGTTTTATGTATTATGTGTGTGTATATTTAAATTGCGAACCACATTTTCATATCGCACCATCTTTCATACAAAGTTAGACCATAGTATGCGTATTTTGTGTGTTTTAATAGTAATTTTGTTCTACTTTTCTTATTGGAAGAATTACATTGTTGTATTTTTATAAGAATTTATTGAAACAGAAAACAAAACGAAAAGGCTTCTTCATGAACCTGGTTGAAAGTGAAAGTGCGGTCACATGTCGAATTACTATAAAAACACTTACATTATTCCTTGCTCCAACATCAGATCCAAGTTCTATCAGTCTTTCTACAAAAGAAGTTCGATTGTCTTTGACGGCAAGCATTAGAGGCGTCATTCCTGTGCTCTGAAACAAAATTATATTCAAATTAGAAAAAAACATGTTTATTTTCAAAACTTAAAATATAAAAAGGCATTTAAAGTTGTCTAATGCATATTGTAAATGTAAATAAACAATAAAATGAACATTAAAATTTATGAATTTAAATAGTGCATACATGTTTCTGGGAATTTTGTTTATAATTAACCAATAGTTGGTGTTCACAGACGTAAATATTTATGAAGAAAAATTTACTATTTTATTGGAATAAACGTTATGCCCTGATTTCAGTTATAGCAGTTTAAAATTGTTCCTAAAATTAATTGTGTTGATTTAAAAATAATTTAGAACACGAATCGGATTCGTGATGATTGAGGATTTTATTACTATTCATATATTAATGCCAGGTTTACTAAAATAATATCACTGGGTTCTATTAACGTAGTTGAAACTGGCATTTTAGCAATTTTCTTTGTTTTTTGCTTTTTTGTTTGTTGAAATAGCTTCAAAATATAATTCTCTATATCATGAATAAAACAACAGCTGAGAATCTATAGCAGCGGTTCTCAAACTTTTTTGGCGAAGGAAAAAGCCTTAATATAATTACAAAAAACTGATTTATATGTATTTATGAATAATCATATTGCAATGGAATATTACGTAATATTTAGTTGGAATATTTAGATGTAACCTTATAATCTCCCTTTGGTAGGTATTTTTTGTAGTATTTTAGCTCTAGGGTTCGCGGAACACACTTTGAGAATGGCTGATCTAAACAAACAAATGCACAATAACGACTTTAAACCACTTTCCTATAAAATTCCTATTTTGTAGATCCTACCATGTTAATAGTTCCCGGCGATATACTAAGTAGGTATATGTATACACACAAAACGCCACGGCTTTATGTACTATGGACAATACAGAAACGAAAAACTTGGAGCTATATTAATTATTGTTTTAAAAATAAATTGTTAGTAATTTTGTTGTAAGATTAGCTACATAAACAAGTCGACGTCATCATAGAGCTATCTCAAGCTCTTTATAATGGAAAATGCGAGCTTGGATTATACACCCTAGTTTTAAAGCAACCGTTTAAACTTAATTTTCAAACAAATGTTACATGTGATGTGGAGCGAAGTGTGCGCGTGACCAACGTTAATTATTATAATAGGTTTGTAAACCGTGTGAATTTCTTGAGGACCTATTTTGCAAAAGTTCAAGGATTGACCGATATTATTATTAAAGATTTTTTAAATTCACTCTAATTGTCGTAACTGTTGTTTTAAACATTTCTTTTTATTCGTAATAATTTGTCACGTGAGTGTAAATGTAATATTTATGTGTTCTTGTGTTTTTGTTTGAAAAATATTTTAATTAAAAAAAAGAAAAGAAAAATAGGTAAGTAAAGTCTGTTAAATAGTTTAAATCTGGTTTTATTCGTCTGTTTAAATAACCTAATATATTTTGACAGTTACTTTAATAGCACTATAATTAGTGTCATAATAAATAACGTAATGCAATAGCAATGCAGTAGCAATGCAGCTATCTATTTTCTTACATGTTCTTTGTCTAGATCTAACTCAAGTACTAACCCCACCCATTTATCGCGTTTCTTCAAAACCTAAATTGAATGCAAAATGTAAGAATATTACGTGCTATTCAGGCTAAAAGCAATGCAAAAAATAGGATTTACTTATATACCCAATGTCGCTGTGTAATTACTGGAGTCTAATGTTTGTCAATCACGCGAAGATTTTTCGGACAATTTCTACTTAAAATATGATGTTTTATGACCTTAATTAGGCGTATGACTTAAAAATAAGATTCTTTGACTTGAGTACACTTTTGATATTTTTTTCATAATTCAATTGTTTTTGGATAATTGTTCGACGTGCGACTGCTAAAGTTACAGTGTGAGACAATTGTCAACACAGAAAAATATATGTAAGCAGCCATGTCTCCAAGTCGAGTACAGTAATAATTGCAAATGTAATTTTTATGCCTGCCTATGTCGTATTGTGTCGATTTTTCACAGGAAATATACCGTGAGTTAATTTATATAAAATGACCTTTATACAACTAAACATTTCGCAATTATATGTGGAATTTCAACAATGTCTTCATTTCTTATTTCATTTCAAGCTTTGCATTCTATTACGTTATTATAATTCTAACTTTATTAAGTTTAAAAAAGTTTTGGTGATTAAGCTGTTACAATTTTTTTTTAACAATTCCACTTTAAAAAATCTACATATTTCATAAAAGGTAATCTAAATTATGGATAATGGAGTATGAAGTTATTCTCAAAAATAATTTTACTAATTTAAAAGATTTTGTGCGGATTACTATCGTGTGTATTTTGTTTAACTTAATCAGATCAACTCGCCGGGAGCATAATTGCTGCAAAGTTTTCGGAACGTTTAGAAAATTTGTTAAATTTATATAATAATTTTTTATATTTGATTTAAATTCAAAATATACACGTTTAATTATAAAAAATTAAACAAAACATTATCGATTATGATTCTGTGCTTTAAAAAAACTTAAAAGAATATAAAGTTTACAAGATATTAGCAACGAAAAATAGCTTCTATTGACCTTATTTTGTCTACTAGATAAAGTTTAATTTCCTATGTAAGTAAAATCTATTGTAATTTTTCTTTTCGGCAGGATTTCCTTCAAAGGCAATATCCGGTCCGGATAGCATAGGATAGGTCGCTTTTAATAAAATTAACTCTACATGGAAATACTGACTCGTTATTTGAAATCATTCTCGATCGGAACGATCTAATTAAGCTATTAATTTTGATTAGAACTCGTTAAAGTTATATCAGCTTTAGGTTTTAGGTAATTATGCGCAACGATGACAATGATAGCTGGGATTAAGTTTTGTGATTCACGCTTATAGGTTCGATTTTTTTAAATGGTAATGAAATTATGACTGTAAAATATGTAATACATGTTTGTTATAGTTATCGTCAAAGATAAATATTTATAACGAGGAATCACCTTCACTATACTGTCTTGTTGGGACGAGTGCGCAATGCTTAAATGGACGCTTATTAAATCTGGCCAAAACAATTCAAAAAAATAAATTTAAGAAATTGCTAACATGTAATAGGTATATGACTCAACGGACCATAAGTGTTTTCCTTGAACCCTGAACTAAGCCAAAGTAACCTATATTTCGTTAAGCATAAACATAAATATATTTTATAGTATTAACATATAGATCAATTTTGTAATTACAAGAACTTAATTTTTAATTAAAAGTCTACCGCATGTTAGTAACTAAATTGCAAAATCACGTCCTGTGTGTGTTGATGACATTATAAAAATTGCGACCAAAGAATAGTGAATTTGTGCGCAAAGAAAACATTTTCTTTTATGTTTTATAATACTTTATTTATTCTAGGTAATTCATTAGAAACTAGATTATACCTAATCCATTGTTAGACAATATCAAAATAAAATAGATTATTTGTTTAGTATTTTTTTCGTAACCTTGATAAATCAAAAGTTACTGCGTCAAATTAATTTTAAAGGCGGTTTATAAGCAACAACTTACCTTGAATTTGGCACTAAAGCTTGATTTGAGAATGATTTTCTACCCGATTAAAACTATTTTTATATGGACTTATCTATTGTTAAAAACAATAACAAAATCTTAATTATTCTATTACAATATTAATAACTTCTTACGTTTATATTATTTTCATGAACAACAGAAAAAAATGTGATGTCTAAGTAGTAGTAGTAGCGAACTTCTTACAAAAATAGTCTACGACGCAAAAATCTTTAGTAAAAACAATTGAAAAAGACATTAAGCAAACAATGTTCCAAAATTAAAAAGCAGAAAAATATCAAATAGTTTTAAATCCAAATCATACATGCAAATATTTATGAATTATTCATAAAAAAATAAGGGGACAAACACAAATGGGTTACGGTTTGTTAATCCTCGACGCTCATTATACTTCAAAAATAAATTACTGTAATATATTTTTGGCAGAAATACTAACTTATTCACTTTTCTCTATGACATGACGCTTTTTTTTCTAATTTTATATTTGAAGTTATATGAAGTTAAATTTTCATTATTATATCCTGGTGAGTATGTTTATGTCTCGTTTTATCATGAAAATTGCGTAATTTTTGTAGAAGAATTGCAGAGGATAACCTCTCTTAGTCTTTATTATTTTTTCAAAATTATGTTAGCAACGATTCAGATTCGACTTTTGAATTATAACTCCGCTTAGGTTAATTTTTAAAATAATATTTCTAATAAGAAATTAAGAAATAAAGCTGGCAATGTCTCAAGAGACATTAAGATAAAAGACGAAACCTTCTAAAATAAGGCTACGTGGACAATGATCCATATGTCTAATTTTAATAAGACAATTATTAAGAAAAGAAAAGAGGATTTACGTGTCATGTCATTTTCTACTGAAGATTAGTCATTTTCTTATGACTAACATTTCGCTTTGGTGAATTCATTGTTCAACTTTGTTCTTTATAATAACAATTGTAAGCTTATCCGACTTCTTACAAAATATCTACTAATTCTTATGACTCATTTAGATTGATCGTTGTTATTGCGTGCGGGGTGCACATTTCTGAAACACATGTTACGAAACTCGCATTCAGAAGACGTTTACATTGATCCACACCGAACGAATATGTATTGCTTTGGATGCTAAAATGTGGTAATAAATTTATGGACCTGGTAAGGGACGTAATCATGCAAGAATTAATGACCGATGGTCGTTTCCATTTATTTTATTAATTTAGATTCAATTGTTTTTATTTATATGATTTATTTTTAAATTTAGAATTTTAATTTTAGGCCTGACAGTACAACATTTATATCAGTAAATCATATTATTATGTATTTGTATTGTAATAAAATAATATATAAAAATAGTAATATATAAAAAGATTTCGTTTCTTATTTTAAAATTATAAAAACAACATTAAAACCGACTTTTTGCATCTTTACGGCAATTCTTTCATTGTCAGTTTCTTCAATAATAAAAATTGATTTGATATAAAACAATGACGTTAATCTACAAGATCTGGAACATTCAAGGATCTTGCGGTAGGGCCCAAGGTCGAAAATCTCCCATCGATTTCTTCAAGTAGCCACTACTTCTTCGCGCCACTTTTTCTCACACGCAAAACTGCTTGACCGCCCTCTGTACCCTTGACACAGAATTTCGTATACCTCCAGTTTAACACCCGAAATAATGTAGGCCAATGAATGGTGAAAATTGTTTTGAAGCGGAAGTGTGTTCGGGAAACGCGAACTGGTGGCCATGGGTTATAACTACACTGTATGTCTCTGTCATACTAGTGAGCTTTCTTTTTATTGGATAAAGATAGCCGTGTGGTTTTTATGATGACAATAATAGGGTTCCAAAGTTGTATATTTTGCAATTTAACAACGGCTGAATAAAATACTGACAAACTTTGGACGATTTAATTTTTAAGACAATTCTCTCCTCGTACCAATATATAGAAAATCTTTGTACAAATATTTGTTTTCTTATCGAGTTAAACATATTTCTTTGTTACGTTTACATTATTCACTATTAAGTCGTAAGTAACCAGTATTAATAGATTTTTTAAAATTTCTGACTTACATACATATGAGCAATTGTATACAATTCTTATGACATAGCTTCTCTATTATATTTAACACAATGATTTTTGCTATAACGTATATATTTTATTATGAATTCAACTATGTATGCTCCGCTATCGAGATTAAAGGTGTGAAGATATTTAAAAAATATAATTATAGTATATTAAAGTAAGTAATCTTTATTTACAAGAGGCTTACAATAAAAATTTGACTAAGCTGTTCAAGCAAGCCATGGATGATTTCATCCTTCTAAGGTATTACGTCCGGCTTCTGATGACTTGGCGTTTTTTTCTAACATTATTAATATCGAAGTATGCAATCAAGTGACATCACTTTTTATTAGAATTTGAAGAGGATATTAGATGAACATTGTGGTTTTAGAGGAGTTCGTGTTGTCTATTGTACTTTGTAAATATTTATATTGTACACTTACACTGCATATAGCGAATACTACAATGTATTAAATAACAAAAGAAATTCACATATCGCGAACGCATTTGTCAGTTTCATACTTATCAAATGTATATACGTTAGATATTTTAAAGAAATATAAAAATATTTTAGGCAGAACTAGAATAAAAGAACTAGAACTAGAAAATAGACGCCATACATTTTAATTTCGAGTTGTATATCTCGATCAAAGTAAAACATTCTAGATAAATTCTAAGAATATATCAATAGATATATCATAGAACATTGAATCAATATGTTGTGACAAATGCCTCTGATATTTATTAAGTATTTTATGTATATACCTATATTATGTAAATTAAAATGAAACCCTCTCCTTGTCAAAACATATATTAAGTAATTAATGATTTTCTAGGCTTTCTTAGTCATAGAAATTACAGTAAATAAATTCAATAGTAAGTAATATATTAAATTGGGCGGCGCCCGCCCGTCTGGCACACTTTCGTTACCTCTACCAAACTTGACCATATCGCGAATATTGTGACCAAGTTCATATGAAAATAAAAGGACACATATTACGAAATATTACTACAACTCAGTACTCGTAACGTAGTGGATTTAAATTACTACTTATATTTTAGTATCCTGGTTTGAGAACAGTGGGCTTATCACGAATTTTAGTCTGGCTTTCCAACCGAGTTCGCTTCAAGCGATTTGTATGGAAATCTGAGCAGTGCCACCGCGTGCGGATTTGGAACTACAATTTAGATACTTTTTGTTAATTTATAAACGTCTCGATCTTTCGTTCATTTGATAGATTGCTGGTGCTCGTTAGTCGTTAGTAAAAATTCATGATCCCGATTGCTAACGGATCCGTTTTACTTGTGACAGCTCGATTCGAAAGCCAGACTAAATTCGTGATAAGCCCACAGATAATTGAAGACTACTATACAAATATATCTATGTCATTATAGTTTATTTTGAACTAAAACAATTGAAAGTGGTGGTACTACCTCAGGACACCCGAATGGGCTAGAGTTACATCAGTTGATATCAATTGTTGCGCTAATAGACAAACAAACAAACTAATAACGTAATTCCGTCCAATTCACAGTAAAACATCAGAATATAATTAAATTAATGGTTATTTTTAAACCTGTCAACAAATTTTCCATTTTATAATTATTTGTAACACTTTAACTGCGGTAGGATAGTTACGCTTTTACACTTCTATATATTCCAATTAGAAGGTTTACAAACCTTGAAGCTTTTGAAGTGTGAAAAAGGCAATGAAAAAAGAGAAGTCGCTGGCGTGAGACTTAGTTGATTAAAAAAAAAATTAAAGAACTATGGTCACACTAAACATTTAGGGTTTTAACTGTTGTCGTTCACGTTTTCTCATAAAAAATCAACTTATGCGGTCGCCACAAATAGAACAACTGGAACACGTTTTAATATACGCCGTGATAATATAGTTTGATTATTAAACCACTATATTAGATGGCTTCTGATCTTTTGTGTTTAAAACCACATTTAATAATTATTTATATAGGTACATACATATAATGTCTTGATCCCAAACTACACTCTAGTTATTATCCCTGTGATCCTGTGAGACAGAACAGCACAAACATATGATATATAGACCCAAAATTAATATCTACTTTTTTTACTTATCATATACCAGTGCATTTTACGAATAAATATTTGTTTCGACGGGGGATCGTGATATAACAGGGGTGGCCAAACCATTTTTCAAAATTAGAATATATGTGCGAGCCGCAATTAAATACATACGCATTTAAAAGGTATTAAAATGAAAAGGGATTTATCGAGAGTCACAAATAATCGCCGCATAAAGCCGCAGGTTGGCCACCTCTGTAATATAATGTATATAATGAATTCAATTGTTTATATTACGAACGTAATGCGTGCAATCCATTAGTGAGAGAAGAGTGAAGTGATAGAACACAAATAGTAAAAAGACATTCAAAAACTTTGTAAGGAAAATGATATTATCTGAAGTAACGATTTCAACGAGCTGATGCGACAATGCTTTCAAAGTCATAGTTTGCTACAAGAATAAAATTGGTATAAGTGAATAGTTGAAATTATGTATAAGATCTATATCATAGTAGATTTATTAGGTATATATTATGATGAGTATGTAAGTGGATAATGCCAGTATACAGCAGCTAAATCGAGTTGATTGTAATAATTTATTTTGGTGAGTAAAAGCACTCTATTGGTAAATAAAATAAAATATATGGTTTAGAGTATTTATTAAAATTTAGTGTATAACAAATTAACTGATCTACACAAGAATTTTTTCAAATAGAATATTTAAATAATACAAAGTATAACTGGGGAGCGGATATAATTTTTATTCGGTAATCTGAAAATTTGAATTATACTGTAAGTCGCAGTAAAAGTTTAGTTGTGAAAAAGGAGAAATAGTAAAAGTTTGTAACTGTCTGAAGCGACGTCGATAGCGGGAGCATTCGCACGCGATGTCGTTGCCAAGGTGTACAAACAGACTTCAAGCTGGAGAACATCAACGAGAGGCACAAATAATAAATAAACAGAAAATTAAACTCACTATTATAAGCTATAATGGATATATGTTTTCATTTTTTAACAGGCTAATTCATAAAATGTTTTAAATAAGTAAAGTTTTCTTAGATTTTCGGTAATTAACTCTGAACACGCGGTATTAGTAAAAAAAACTCACATTCTTTGGTAGCAAAGCATATTTTTATATTTAGCAACTAACCAATATCAGCAAAATCATTACTGGAACTGAGCTTATTTACAATTGGAACGTTGCATAATAAAAGCGAATACTTACCGGATCCATTATGCCAGCCATTGGAACAGCGTTTGTATCTTCTCCCCCGGCTGCCACGAGCTTTTCCAAAACTTTAAGAGTCTGTTCCACCGCTGACCACTCTCCTTTCTGAGCCTGAGCCAGAATCTTAGCAGCCACATCTCGCATATTGACACCCGCACTTGGAGGTTTTGGTACATCGCCATTGCCTTCTTTAATGTCTTTCTTATCACCGTTGGTTAAAGTTGTCTCATCTTTCTCCTCAATGGTTTTTGCAGCTGCTGAAGCTTTATCATCGTCAGGTGGAGCTTTCTTGGGCGGCCCTTTGCCTGTGCCCTTTTTACCACCGCCTGCCTGCGACATCCTGATGTTGTTACCGTTCTTTGCTGGTGAATTTCAAACGCTGAAACGGGTCACTTGTCACTAGCATCACAATGTCGTGTTCACCAAACACAGCACTTAGATCTTACACGTTGATTAAAGTCTTATTAAAATATCATGTTAATGCAAAATTATCGTAAGATCGTTTTGGCGAGATGTTCGTACGTCGTAAGTAACAGTTAGCTGGAGTAGTGAGGCGTTTGGCGGGCGGACGCGGCATGACTGCGGCGAGCGCTCGGCTCTGCGTAGCGGCCAACTTCTTGCATGATCCAAGAAAATAAACCCCTCACTACAAGGGGCCCGTCGCGCTAAATCTAAGAATTTACAAACAAAAGCCCTTCCTCGATGTTCAAAAATGTCTCATGCATCGACCTATTTTTCACATGTTCAACAATTTACGTATTTTCTGTTATTACTTCATGATTTCGAATAAACTTTTGAAATAGCTATATGACATGGAAATTCAATTTTAATTAGAAATAAATTCGAAAAATAACAATTTCAAAATTAATGAAATACTTATATTATCAAATATAACAATGAGAAAGCTGTATTTCAATTAAAACAATTTGATCTAACTGGGTTAAGCGTAATCGTTTACGAAAATTTATTATGTTAATTACAATATTAACTTGTTTGGCTTTAGTTTAACACTTAGATAATACGCAGACAATAAATCTTCTTTACAGCGATATTAGTTGAGATAACGTCAGAGGTTTAGTATTAAACTATAAAATGGCAAATATTTTAGATCTCTTAATTCTCTATTTATTGTCTTCTTCCAGTAGTCTTGCATTTATCAAGATTAATTATTTCTTTTCTTAAATTATTTGAAATGTTTCACGAACGCATTTCAAATTTACACATATTTGTATATCAATGGCCTCTGGTAGGTCTCAGGAAATTTGCATGTTTCGTCACCAGCGGCTACGTGGGAGGAAGGTGGGCCACCTTAGGCCGTCGCGTGCGCCCCACACACTACTTCCGGCGCTCGGGGTGGCGAGGAGACCCCGTGGCGGCCTCGATTCACCAACACTAAGATCAGATACCCTAACAACCTGTTTGTAATGAAAAATGAGTCTTAACAGTGATGTAGTTTTGTATAAAATTGATTACCAAATGTTTAATTAATTTGTGACTCTTTTTATGACTTAACCTCAATAAAATTTGATATCTATAGGAAATTTTAATTCAGCGTGAAAGTGTTTATTTTACTTTCAGATAGAATGGTAATTTAAAGAAGCAGATAAATATGCTATTTTGTTCTATGTATTTTTTTTTGTGCTACAATAACATCATTGTATTTACTGTATAATTATTTGTAAAACTCAAAATTAATTTAACAATGGCATAAAGGCAGTCTGAACGAAATATATCATTAAAAAAATAGTAGATTTGTGTTTTGCTTGTCATAATACCTATGGCGTAGGATATCAAAGGCATTGTAATGTGTATGTATAGATACATATTAATTGATTTATTTATGTTTAATTTTATACGGAACACGCGTATTGATAAAAATCCTTGTCAAAATAATACAGACAAAGAAAACAATAAAAACCGTTATCTTAATGGTTATGTAATTGGTATAATAGTCGTTTAATATGATAATAGTTGATAATGCAAACAGTCATATTGGCCGTTATATGTCGGGCAGACGTGTGCTATTGCAAATATAATGTTAAACAAATGTATAACGTGTTTTAATAAATATAAACAAACACATCGTCTGTATAATTTGTGAGTTCTTTTTTAATATTTATATTTTGTTTATTATTATTTTATAATAGAAAATGTAGATTTTATGATAAGATATTTATTGTGTTATTTTTATCACAATTTAAAGTGCGGAGTGTAAAATGATTGAATTCATATTTATTTTTGTCTGTAATATTCATACCTATGTGGTTTGTGTTTATCAACTAAATTCGTCGTAAAATGTTGGACTAATGACTCATTATTAACAGGAAATCAACTATAAAATGATTCTATAATAAAATAACAAAAGAATTACAAAACTATGGAATGCAAACCACATCAATAGTTCAATTAAACGCTAAATTGTTGGCAAAAATCCCAATTATGTAATTTTATTCCGCGTGGTTTTTCTTTCAAATAGATACTTTCCTCGGCTTATAAAATATATACAACAGCATTTATATTTGATTTTTATTTTTATTATAAACTTTTTAATATAACTCTTAATATAAAGTTACGCTGTCAATTGTTCATTAATTTATTAATTTGCAGAATTGTAAAAAGTAAAAGAGGTATAGCAAATAATTCTTATTTTCACCAACCTGGTCTGGAACCCTTACGTTATGTGACTGTTGGTGATACCTTCGAGGAATCAGTGCAAAGGTGGCCGGATAGACTAGCCGTTCGCTCTGTACATCAAAATGTATCATTAAGTTATTCCGAATTATTGACACAGGTATTCATTTGCATAATAATAAAATGTTTATTATTACCAATTGTTTTTGTCGACTAATAGTTACCGTACCAGATCTTTACTCCAAGGTCTCGGGTTCAAACTTCGGTCAGTGGAATATTTCTACATCTATTAAAAACAGACAGGTCCCTTTTTCTTAATTATTAAATACATCATTTTCTCATCAGCAAATTTAATTAATATTAAACTACTTGTCGTCGACAGAAAAGAGTTTGCGGCGACTATGTTAATAATATCTATTTTTATAAGTAAATCTGTCAATTTGAATTTAGAATGAAAGAAAAGAGGAACGCGAGGGACGTGCGAATGAGGACTTGGATGTTGGTTGCGAATGGGAACGGATGTGTGTCCTTAGATTATAAGAGATTGGTAATACAGAGTAAATACAATTTTAAGAGTTTTCATTTGATACAGTCCACTTACTCTATTGGCTACACTACTCGTATATAGTATTCCGCTGGCATGGGTAGCCATATGCTAAATAAGGAACTTGTTATAGACGTCACATATTACAATAACTCGTTATTTCCAGGCTGATGCATTTAGTTATGCACTTTTATCAACGGGATTACAACGCGGAGATAGATTGGGTGTTTGGGCTCATAATTGTGCTGAATGGATAATCACTTTAGTAGCAGCTGTTAGAATTGGTGTCATACCAGTAAGTTTGTTAACATAAATTATATTTCATGGAAGTAGCCTAGTGGTGTTTCAGATTCATGTTGAAACTTCTCTATTAACGTGCACATTCGTGAAATTATATTCCCATATCTTGCTTAATTATAATTTACTCAGCCAATTAAAGATTAGATAATAATCTTTCAGGTAGCTATAAATCCAATTTACGAAACGTCCGAATTAAGTTTTTGTATAAAGAAAGTTGGAATGAAAGCGCTTCTTATTGGCCAATCTATACAAGGCAGACAGTACCATACAACGCTCAATAAATTAATACCAGAATTACACAAAAGTGTTCCAGGGAGATTGAATTCTGATAATTTTTCTGAACTTAAAATTGTCATTGCTTGTGGAAATGAATTATTACCGTAAGTAAAGTTTACATACTCTCAGAGATTTTAAAGGGCTATTAGGATCAGAGGCAATTTTTTTTCTAAATTGACAATAAATTGAGAAGATTATATCAATACCACTGGTGATGGATATTAGTTCATATTGCTGTCTCGGTGTAACTTCAGCCAGCATAGCGGAACTGACTGCTTCTTACAGATCTATGTATGTGGTCACAATTATTTCTACTCACAGATCATACTGTTCCAGCTTAAGATCAGGTAGAGTGTGGTCATATGGCCCAGGTATAATAAATATTGACAATTTAATATTCAAAATTTTCTGGGAACTTAGGACAGCTCCTAAGTAATGGTCTATATTATCTTTTTAGGGGAACATTCAATTTTAATTCGTTAATTAATGAATTTGAAAAACAATCCCGCAATGGCATGTCTAAATACAGTTCCGAAATAAGTCCTGATGATGGCTGCATTATTCATTTCACTTCTGGTACTACTGGTGAGTTATTTAAAACTTTAAAAAGCGTATACTTCGGAATAGTTTAACCGATGAAGACAACGCTTTATTATTATTTTTTATAACTAGTCTTGGTCGCCTTAATACCATCATGTAGCGTTTAAATACTTTTTTAAAAAACTGTATATTCGTTTTCACCATCCTTAAATTTGTCTTTCGAAATTCGAGTATCAATGAATGGAATGTTTATAGTTCATTGATGACTGCTTTATGTTTTAGGTAATCCAAAAGCAGCATTGGATTCGCATTTTGGCATTGTAAATAATACTTATGGGATTGGTAAAAGAAATCTGCTATATGAATTACCACATAGCATTTGTGTACAAGTACCGATTTTTCACGCGTTTGGGACTGTCATCACTGTATTCACTGCATTGAGATTTGGTACTACTTTGGTTTTGCCGTCGCCTATTTACAATGCCCGAGCTAACGCCAACGCTATACAGAGTGAGAGGTGAGTCTATTTTTTATTCACCGTGAAAACAAGTAACAGCACAGCATATAAGCGCTGTATAATGCCACATTTATATTCGACTCCATCTAAGCTAATTCCAAGATCATAATCATAACCACTCAAAATGACCCCTTGATGTCAGACCCATCATTCACTCGAAATAAAGTTATAAAGGGTTATTGAAAACTTTAGTTTAGTTTTTTTATAATAAAGTATGAATACAAATAAATATAGAATAATTTTATATAGATGCACGGCAGTCTATGGTACACCGACCATGTTTGTGGATCTAATATCAGAAACACAGAAACAAGGAGCTCCTAGTTCCAATGTGAAATTGGTGTTAACAGCGGGTGCACCTTGTAGCCCTCAACTGTTTCGAGACATACAAACTTATATTCAACCAGATTCAGTTAAGGTAAATAACTTTATATCTTAGTTCCGTCGTTTCTCACTAGATGGGGTGGATTACATATTGTGTTTTTAAACACTGATACTAGATGGCGTTGTTTTTTAGTCGTTATTTGGTATGACGGAGACTACTGCTGCAATTTTCCAATCACTGTCTGTTGAAACTATGGAACAGGTAACGGAAACCGTTGGGTGTCTTCAGGAACATATAGAAGTAAAGGTGAGTACGTATTTAAATTTTAAAAGTTGAAAGAAACGCTGTAAACTTAACATTTTTTTAATTATTAAAGGTAGTCGATGATAATGATAAAATGGTGCCATTTGGTTCCCCTGGGGAACTCCTCGTTCGTGGATATAATACTATGATGTGCTATTGGGATGAGCCTGAGAAAACAAAGCAAACAATAGGAGAAGACGGCTGGTTAAGAACTGGGTAATTTTATTCAAACCATGCCTTATTTTACGTATTTTTATACACACAATCTTTTTATATTTTTAAAGATTGAATAATATTTGCACATAAATTAATATTATTTAATGGGTATTGTAAACATACACTAAATTTCGACCCATCTATACAAATATTCATTTATTTTAATAATGGATTATTATTTAATAATGGTTGTCTAGTATACTAAAGAAACAAGTTAAAAGAAAATCAAAATCAAAACTCATGATACTAGATTAGCTACGTACTGTTACCACGTGCGCGGCACACTCGCGGATGTTCTCGAACACACTCGCGATTTTTTATACGAATTGACATAAAATAAAATCTCCAAACTGAAATACTGTTGGGAAGCATCAACAAATATGCAAGCTGCGACCCACACATTCGATTTGAAATATTATTTAGATATGTAATAACAATAACGCGTAATACAAAATAATATAACGTTGATAAAATTAATGACATTGAATATTATTAAAACAAAAGTAATTATTTAGAAATGTTATTAATAATTATTTATTTATTACTTAATAATAATAATGCATTAATGTCGAATCTTTATATGAAACACGTGTGCGTATTTTTAATTATAAATATTGTTGTGAGAACGCGGTTATTAGTTAATTAGCAAATTTATAATGCCCTTAAAAATTGTGTGATAGGCAGTTTCACTTACCCGGCGGCATCAGGTCGGCATTGACCGGTGTTGTGGATTCTTAATATATATAATTTACTTGCAGAGATAAATTTGTAATACAACCAGATGGATATGGTAAAATAGTGGGACGTTTAAAAGATATTGTAGTTCGTGGAGGAGAGAATATATCGCCTAAAGAAATTGAAGACGTTCTTGATACACATCCAGATATTATTGAAAGTCAGGTATAGTTGGAATAGAAAGTACACTTTAAATAACACATCACATCTAGACAACATAGACACCTTGTTCCATCAAATAGAAAGCGAAGAAAAGTTTGAGGGTAGTAACTGCTTACGCTCATTGGTTAACTTAACATTGGGTGGAGTGTTATAGTATTTTAAGTACATTATATCGACTTCTTCATTATTTGATTTCCAGGTAATTGGTGTTTCTGACGATCGTCTCGGTGAAGAGTTATGCGCAGTTATACGAGTACAAAATAAAAATTTCACTACAGACGACTTAAAGAAACATTGCAGTGGGAAATTATCAAAATTCAAAATACCGCGTATATTGAAAATTATTGAGGAATATCCAAAAACAGCTTCGGGTAAAATTCAAAAATTCAAACTTAGAGAAATGGTTGAAGCTGGTAAAATATAATGATTTCGATTCCAATTGTACATGATTACTAATATTTTGCTCTACCTAGATTGAAAATTACTCGTAAAATTCGATTGTTTTTCTATTTTGAAAAACGATATGGAAACATATAAGCAATGAAACAATAAAATTTCAGTAGTATAGTAATCTCAATAGAATTAGTTCTTTTGACCCCTGAACGAATTAAACGAATAATTTTGAAAATACATAATATAATCAAGACCTAACCTTGGATAATGTAAATATATGTAAAAAAAAACTAATTAATTAATTTATTTATTTAATCCTATTGTTAAACAACGTGAGTGAATTGTAATTGTACTATAGTGTTAGTCGCTGTGAGTGATAAGAATCCGACTATTAAAGTCATCCGTAGTGTAATAATACCACAAAGGTGTAGTTTTGGTTCTTGCGTCTTAACAGTGCGTAGGAAGTTTTTGACGTAAATCCACGACTCTCCATCTGTAAATTCAATATAAAGCGACTTAGTCGTTTTTTGGGATCAGTTTGAAAGCAGTCGGATATAAAGAGAGGAGTGTGTCAACCTGGACGGAGCATATTCCTCTCCTCAAGTCTAACTTCGCACAAGGACCGCTCTAGCTTAACATCAGACGGAATATGGTCGTATGCCAGGTTGCTATATAAAAAATAATAGACTAAAACCGAAAAACTTGCTTTTTTCTAAGGTTATTGAAGTGCATTTCTATATTACAATAAAGTTAAATGTCAAATGCGACTCACCGTTTGGTATAATTCGGTTAAGTCGAGCCAAGTTGCTTTGCAATTTATTGAAATTTTTATGCACACATTCTCCACTTATAGCCAAAATAACAACGGCAAATGAAGATAGTAATATGTACAATATATCATTGTAATATGATGTCTGGAAAATACAAAAAGACCTTTAATTAAAAAAAACCATTTAAATAAATTTAACGGTAAGCGTGCTCGATGGCAAGAATCGCACAATTTAGGGCACTCAGCTATCATTTCTGCATTGTATATGATAGCTTAGTGCCCTAAACCGTTGTATTTGCAGTCAAAATGTATCATCAATCATGCTTACAGTTACAGGTAGGTAACTAATAACTATTTACATTGGTCCTCGCTTTAAGGCTCGCATTTGAGAAATCATTTACATTGGTATAGATACAGGGAACTACTGCACATTATTTGAGGGCGTTTTTCCCCAGTAAACATGATGGAGATGGTAAGTCCCCTGCATGCGGGATTGTATCAATAAAAAATATTCGAAGAGGAATTTTAGCATGCGTATCCAAGCGATGAACAGCAGTAACTATTTAAAAAATGATATATACATCTAGTAAGGATAATATTGCCACATACGCTAAAAAAATCAGTTGTTGCCCAATAAATTATTATTAAGTTAAATGTGTATATGTTTGTTAGTCCAAGTAAAATCTGTAAAGAAAAATGTATTATTAGTTTTTGGGTTTTTACTTCAAAATTCGATTTTAACCTCTTATTTGAGCTGTACCTATTTATACCAAGCGTGATGAAGTTTAAAATAAAAAAATAAAGGAATAAATTAAAATTATTAAGTCTCTGGTATAGGTACTCAATAAATTTAATTAAATATAAATTATTGTATGTGTTTATACGTACCTAGGTACATAAAAAATATTATTTTCTTTTTAGGCAATAAAATGAACATGTTTAAATATAAAGTAATAAATATACATGTATAGTATTATTCAAGTTGATTTATGGTATATTCTTTGTGTTATAAATTCAGATGATGTATATATTTTTTTGATGTAAATAAACAGACAGGATTTAATTAATTTAAAAGTCTTTATGCGGCTTTCCACCTCGTTTGTTTAGACTTTTTAATTCCACATTTAATAGTCGTTACACTGTAAACACGATGATTTGCATTAAAAATAATCTAATTAATCGGAATAGTATTAAGGAAAGGCGCATAAAGATTTTTAAATTGATAAAATCATGTTAGCGAATAACCGTAAGTGTCATTACTTAGGTCTTAATGTTCAATCTGCTTCAAAATCTGCTTTCTATTGTTGTTGTATTGTTGTATTGTTATGATTATGTTTTAAAGCAATAAAGTATTTATTATTATTCAATAATACTCACCGTAAAACCAAAAATTTTGTTCGACATCTCAGCACATTCACATATATCATCATACAAATTAATCATATTATCTATTTTCATACACATATATCTATCTCTTTGTTTATCTATTTGTGCATCTTTGTCATCCTTTTGATAGCACCTAGTAATATCTTCCACGTTTTCATTCATACAAAGTAAGAAATCCGATATATGAAAATAATTTATAACACACATTGCTATATTATTGTTCTGATTAAACATTATGACTATATACCAACTATTTAACAGCAACAACATCCACATTGGATCTTCAGGATATATAAACAAAGTAATATACATGAATACGTAAAAACATATTGTTAACGTAAACCATATTATAACAGCTGTTAAATATGTCTTTCGTTTGTTATTTTTTATTGCAAGTCTCTTTTGAATATATCTTATTTTATCACTCATTAATGTGTGTTCTTTTTTATACCAATAACTTAGTCCCACTATAGAGTAATATTGACACATTTGCATAACGTAATGAGTAATGCCATAGTAATCAACGTTAGGATTAGGTAACACATATTGTAAAACAGGTATTAAAGATAAAACAGATATAAAAGCAATCGCATGAAAAGTGCGTGCCATTAAAGCATTTTTATTTTTCGCAACATCACGATAAACGACAAAAACGTTCCCTATTTTATTTAACATATCTAAAAATTCAAATGTATTTGAGTACCACATGTTAATGTATTGAATTTTGACGATCGAAATTGGTGGAATAAGTTATTATAAACACTCAGTTTGATTGCATTGACAGCACGTTCGTTATTGTTCGGTGTCTAAGTAATGAAAGAAAACATTAATATTGTAACTTAACCTTGTATACTAAGGGTCGGTAACTCAAATAAACTAAGGTTATCTTACTGATAGCACCTATGCAGTGAGTGAGGTTCCCTATAATATCCATAGTAAAATACGTTAAAAAATTAAATCAACTCTGCTAATACATGATTAAAAAGTGGAGAATAATAAAATTTAATAATACTAATCATAATATTTACACTCATATTTAGTTTATAATTGGTTAAAAATAAATGAGTATTGAATAACCGGCTCTTAAATTTCCTACATATAAAACACTTTATTAGATATATTATTTTAATAACAATAGATTAAGCATACTTTATGAATTTGAAAACTTGCTTTTAATTTGGTTTAGGTATAAAAATATAATTAATAAATTAGTTTCATTTGTTTTAAACACAAAAATACTAGATATGTTTTTGTAACTTCTTACAGGACATTTAAAAATTGCAAGAAGGTAATAGTATAGTTAGCCGTTAAAGTAAGGAAGGCAGGCAGAAGCGACATCTGCACATTGAGGAACCCTCCTGCGTTGAAACGTATCGGATTATCCTTCAAAAGCTGAATTAATGCTTTTGTATGGTTAGATACTTTATCTGCAAATATAAATAGATTAATAATAATTACACTAAATATTTAATTACTATTATATAAAGAAAATCGTATATTCAACCACAATGTTGGTGATATGTAGTCGTTAGTCTACTCTTCTCGTTTATAAGTCCCATAGGATAGACAGAGACAAAACATTGCAGTTTTTCATAATCTACATGTATTACTATACAGTTCTCATATTTAAATGAATATCAAAAAGAATTACCTTCCAAATTCAAACAACGTAGACGTACAAGGCTGCGCATATACTTTTCATAAGCTCTGTCTATACATTGACCAGATAGTGCCAAATAAATAATACCGCAATATAAATAAAAATAGAACGAAAAATACATGTACACAAATTCTGCGTTTACCTGAAAAATACAATATTATTTTTCTAATAGACATTATATTGAATACACATAGACATACACAGTACACACGCACACACACATACACACATTAGAAGTCTAGTTCCGGACATAACCGTACTTGTGTAATATGTATATAATATTTATTCAGACTCACCAAATCTGGATCAAGTATCACGTGGAACAAGTTACAAAAATTATAAATGAATGCAGTTATTATGATTACAGCTGTCTGAAAACATTACAAAGGTTTTAATATTAAAACATTTTAAGATGAAAGAATTTTCTTTGTCTTACCGATTTACTAAAACTTTTAACAAATAAATCAAAAGTATGTAAAAATTTGTTATTTATTCTCCAAAATTCAGCAATATCAAATTGTCTGTTATTAAATTTATCATCGGAAATGTTGCCTGCAATCCTTTCTTTCAATAATAATTCGTATTGATGAATTCTATGTTCAAACAAATATAAGATTTCTGCGAGACTTCTACAAGCAATCGAGCATGTTGCTGTATGTAAAAAATGCGCACAAACACCAATATCAAAGAGAGCGGTTATAAGTATAGCTCGGAAAGCAGATTGGAGAAGTTCATTAGTCGTAAATACATCTTTTATCATAACATAAATACAGTTAAAAATTAAAATGAAGGCAATCGCAAAGTAACCAAATTTACTTAAACCTCTACGTTTTAAGTTGTCATGTTCAAAGTATTTGCAAAATTCATTTAAATTTTTGGTTAAATTCACATATTGTTTGCTGTAACGTAAAGATAGAAGGTGAATGAATAAACTCTCGCAGCCTTGTGCAGATAAAAAGTACTGAGTGCTGTTATAAAACATTGCAACAGCAACGTCACTTGAAGTATTTGCACCATCTACTAGTATCACGTAGCACAAACATTGAAAACCGTAAATAGTAAGAAGATACGTAATTTCGATGGCTTTAATACAAAACCTATGACCATAATAATTTCTATGGACTCCTACCAGACTTTCGAGTTTTTCCAAAAAGTTTAAAAAATATATTAGATTACTCAACATTATATGAGCAAAACAAAACTCTACGACTGTAAAGAATAAACTTATTCTGTTAAATGTTTCTAATTGACCGATGGCTACTAATTGTCGGTTATTATAGTTGGGTAATCTCAAAGGGTTAAGTTATAATTGCTTTTTAATTCGAAAATAAACTCCGATTGCTAAAAAATTCATTCAAACCAGCTAAAATTTGAAAAATATATTACTGTAAAATTTTAAAAAGTCAATCAACTATTAGAAGTTGACGGCTCTATTAAACCTATTATCAAAATGCGTGGATAATAAAAAATAACTTCTAAAATTGTTTAGAGTTTTGTAAAGTGACATCTATTTATGAGAAGTTAGAATAGATGAGGAGGTAGAAGTTGGGTGACAGGTCTTAAGATTCGAATCCGAGCTCCGGCGTTAGCAAGATTGTAATATTTTTCTCCTTTTTAAAAATATTTATTCAATGCTAAATATTTTCATTTACAATTTCTGTTTTCTTACAAAAGGTGATATAGTTTCAGTTACTTGTATTTAAACTACATAAACTTACTAACCTCATTTATTCTTACATTCATTCTTCTTCTTCTTATTCATTTATATCCCTGATTTGTCAATGGGATAGCATTATAATTTTTGTTTAAATATGACGATGTTTAATCAAATTTTAGTTGAATCCTAGTCGACTAACAATCCTAGTTACCAAATTTTTTAGTTCCAGGAATATCTGGAGTTTGATGGTGGATTTATTATGGTTATAATCTTAGAAGTGTTTCTTTAATGTCCCAAAATCAAATTGAGCATGATTGAACAGCTATTTAACAGCTATTATTTAAAAATAAAAGAGTTAATTTTTTATATAAATTTATTTATTTGCATAAAAGCGATCGTATAAGAAGCAGTTGTACCGAAAAATAAAGGGATAATATTCATTTTCAGGTCGAACAAATTCATTACGTGTATGCGAGGCCTGTGAACTGATAATAACAATAATATACCGTGGACTTCTGGAATCTTCCCATTTTCTGAAGAAAAAAGGTTCATTTTATTAATGATTCATCTAATATTATTATAATAATATGCCTCTACTACCGAAGTCAAAATGATTTTAAAATTATGTTATATTCCAATGGTATCAAAAACATAATCCCATTGAAATTAACACTTACTAACACTATCCAACCTAATATTTTTAAGTTGATTATACATATATATTTTAAATTATTTAACATTTGAATATGTGATTTAAAATGTGGTTAAAATCTATTGATCATACCAGCCCTTAAGCATTACTTACGTTTTAGAAATGTATTATTATTTAATTTTCTTAATGTCGTATAAAAATTGTCAATGGCATTGTACATCATTTGGCCTGCTGCTGCCAAAACTATTAAAGTTGATAATAAAACTAAATGCAATACTGTGTATGTAATCAAACGAAGCTCACCGTTCTCGGCCTGAATGAAACAATATTTAAAATTATAGAAAATAAATAATATTAACCAATTTAATTTATAACAGAAACTCATCGTCTTTCTAACTAAACCGCATTAGCTCACTTCAAATACTTACAATGCTTTCATTTATAATCACAGATGCAATCATTATAAAATTATAGATAAACACAGACCAAATGTATAAGCCAATCTGAAAGGAAATATTTGATTGTTTTATGTCAAGCTTACTCTCTTATTTATAAATATTACTAAGCAAACTATTACTAAATCATCTTTTGTTTCTTTCTATCTTACCTTATTTTAAATTTAATAGTAAGAGACAAAATATAATATAATTAGTAGTAATATTTTTATAAACATATACTCTTGTTAGCGCCAAAATTTCCCTCCCCACTCCCCGCTTCCAACGGCTGCTTGCAATTCAAAGTTCAACGGCTGAATGAGGATACGTGGGCTATGGCCATTGGACAGCGGCTAATTTCTAACCTCACCATCATAATTACCTGAGTTCCAAATAATTGATTCACTTCTTCAATAACAAAAACTATAATACTATATCCTTTAGCAATTTTGCTCATAGATGTAACATCGATTATTTCGTTTTTCTCAGAAGTGCATTTTAATATAGTTTCAACTAAACTTTCATTTATAATATCAGCTATAGTTATGCATAAAACAGAACACATTGTAGATACGAGCAAATGAATAAATAGCGATAAATACCAATTTATTATCATATAAATAATAAAAATATTAGAACCGCTCAAAGGCAAAGTATAAACGTCGACAACACAAGAAAAAAAGACAACAACACATTGTAACACGCAAAAGAATTTAAAAGTAATACGTTTTTTTATTTTATTATTAGGAAATAACACAAACAATTCATTAATTTTTTTAATAATATTTACGTGATTTTTGCTTTTCTTATAAGACATGAATAATGCGAAAACGGCTTCGAACCACTGAGTCAAAATTGATATAATCCACGCGTCTCTGAATCCATTGTTACCCATAAAGGTCACAACATAAATCTGTTGTATGGTCAAAGTAAACGAAAGTGAAATAAAAACAAAAGCCGCGTGTAAAATAAATAATGTACGAATGAATTTAGATTTTGTTTGTGAATAATTTCTATGAACACCGACTAAACTTTCGAATTTTTGAACAATTTTTATTAAATTTAAAGACATTTCATAGGTCTGTTAGGATACGAGAATACATGGAAAAAACAATTAAAACTGATTAATGAAAAAAAAGTAATAAACAAAATTACTTCAATGTTGCCTAAAACTTTATTATTTATAATCCATTATTAAAATTAAAAAACATTGTTAGTTTATATAACATTTTGGAATTGTAAATAAAGGATGCTATAATTTACTGTCAAACTTAGTAAGGTTGTAAGGAGAGGCATTTGTATAGAAATTACACCATTTGCGACGACTCGAGGAACTTCAAATTTCATTAGTCTTAAGAATTTTTTTATACTATCAGCGTCGTTGTCTGAAACCAAGTAATAAAATTATTATTCAGAGATCCAATATCCGTAATAATTATTAATAATAAAGATTTTATACACCGTATATATCGTGTTAATTTTTATTATTTCAATCTGAATAAAACAAACGTGGTATTAAGCTGCATAAAACCTTTCAATACTTTAGAGAATTATTACGTCACAAATCACAATAGCGGTCAAATATATGCGTCACAATATATTTAATTTGAAGTATGTAGCCTTTGCCTAAAGAAGTCTTTAAAAAAGAATTGTTCCGTATGAATGTGGGCAACACTGCTTCCCGCATGGGACTTGTCAAGCCAGTGCAGCGTGTCTAAACGCAACTATCTAGCGTTATTTTGTGTGCGTTTTATTATAATATATCACTATTCTTTGCAACCGAGTTGTTTCACTCCAAAATCTTTATCTTCAATCACACCCCCGTGTTACAAATGTTTATAATTTATCTGTTGACTCGATATTACTTACCTCCTAGTATTATATTGTAAAGTTTGGCCGTAGAACATCGTAGTTTTTGCACCGATTTTTCCACGTTTTGACCATTGAACACCAAAATAATGATAGATAGAAATAACATGATGTAGGGCAATATGAACGAGCAGACCTGGATGATATTCAACTGAAAAAATAAAGCTTTGTGTATAATAAATGAAGCATTTTACTAACAAGAAAAATGAATCACTTAATATGCATTTTCACTACAAGTGCTTTAAATCCGTTAGACGAAGGTTTTGTTGTTGATACCCGGTCGAAGGATATATATAATTTTCGGAGTTAAGCTGTCGTATGTGCACTCTAGCCCGTATTATGTTTGACACCTCTAAATCCTATTCACTATTGGAGCAAATCGACAGTATCCTGATAGTGAATGCTATATTATTTTTTAGCTAATATCAAAAAATATCTTACCTCATTTACAAAAACTATAGTGCCACTTATTGTTGTAAAATTATATGAAATTGCAGTTATTAACGCCAAAGACATCTGAAAAAACATGCTACTAGATTATTTAAATACTTATGTAAAATATAGGTAGAAAATAATAAAATAATTTTGAATTAATTTTAATCATTTTTGTTTTTCTTCGAGTATTAATATGTGTTATCTGTTAATGGCGTAAGAATAGGAATGATTATATAGGTATAACGAAAGCATTTACTTCATTTTCCCTCCAAAACCTGGTAAGCTTTCGTAAAAATTATTATACTTTAATGTAAATAATTAAACAAGAAGAATAAAGACTAAGCTTTTTAAAGATGTTAATATTACTGCATATGCAATGATCCCTTTGATTTAAATATAACAACAAAGAAAGAGAAACACATACTTGTACCCCATAAATTTTGTTTAAATTTTGACAACTAAGTACAGTTGTATTATATAAAATTGTCAATTGTTTTAATTTATCTTCAAAGGTATCGGCAACATTATTTCTTATTGCAATTGCGGCTAACCCATTCAATTCCTCATTTATAGAATTCAATAAATCACTAACGATTCCGTACAATATTGTACAAGATAAAACTTCAATCATATGATACAGCATAGGTGGATACCACACGAAAATAGTCAATAAGTCATAGAAACTAAAAAACGTTGCAGCATTACCTAAATCTACAAATAGCAACATAACAAAAGTAACTCCTTCAAATACTAAAACGTACAAATAAAAATCATTTGATTTAGATTTATTTTTCCTAACATGCATTAAAACATTATTATTAAAACTAGCCAAAATATTATTATAAATTGAACTGTACATCAAAGTCAGCAAACAAATAGATGCAAATTCTAAAGCTGTCGAAGTGGTGTAAACCAACCAAGTAAAATAAACATAATTAATTGTTCCTTCATTTGTTTCAATTAAAATTCCCATCAAAATAAATATTATAATTAATAAAGCTATTGTATGTACTGCAGAAACAATTTTCCATAGAGAGTTGTAATTACAAAACATTTTATGAATTCCCAAAAACATTTGAATTTTTTGTAGTAACATAATTAAATCTAATTTTGAAAATGACATTTTGCCTATAGGTTGGTTTAGTATTGACTTACGATAACATTAAACCTGCTGATAGAAATAAATTCATGTCTTACTAAGTAATTACAAATTAATAAAACGAGTACTTTTCGAAATTAATTTTATTGTAATAGTTGATAATAAATTATTGTGTTCAATATATATGTATCTTATTTTAATTTTATAAATTACACTCGATAAATATTTTTAATGGTTTAAAAAAGAAATTATATCATAAAAACCACCATTGAACTTTATTGGAATATTAGTTTTAATTTACTAGTATATAAGATAATCAGAAATAAATAAAAATCGAATGATAATTTTGTCTTACTAAGGTATAGTGGGGCCGCCGACTGTTGCATACAGATGTTTTAAAAATTTTAATCACGTTTTTATTCTTAAATTGATATACACCTATTTTAAATCTTAAAGTACGTGTTGAAATTGTAATAACACAATTATATATGTTGCCGTCACAGCAAAGAATGCTGGCACCAATGACATCTGGATATCTAAGACCCCGCAAACACGAAGCCGCGGAGATTCGGTCTTCACTAATCGTAGGAGATATTTTACTTTAACAGAATCTGAAAGCAAATAAGACGATATACTTTTAAGGATAATTCGTATCTAATAATCATAATAATATTTCTAAAGGGAAAGGTAAGAAAAACCCTTAGCGCCCCTCAGCATAAGTAAAAAGAGATACCCAAAAAATACACATAGTTAATCGACTATGGAACTGAGAACTTACCATCTATCTCATTTAACATAATGCATAAATAGAGAGACCAACCTATTCACCCATATGGGCAATGTGAACATCTGAGCACCAACTTACCATCTTTATCATTGTTTCGTTTACTAAGACTGCACTGAAGTCTACGGACAGCTTTCAGAACATTCTCAGCGCTATAAGCAAGAAATACAAAGCCAGAAAGTCGAAATGTCAAAAATCCAAAATATATTGCATTTTGAGTACTGCTCCTCTAAAATAATTTAATAGTATGTTATGCATTGACTTCTTAATTCGTCAGTCGAAGTGAAGACAAAAACACTTACTTCAACTCCCCCTAAAAGTGTGCCACAAATAGTGATTATGTTGTGCACAAATATTGACATTACACAAACGCATAACTGAAAAATACAACACTATTTAAATATATCGATAAATATTAATCGATTTTAAATAAAATATTTTACCTGAACTCCAAATATTTTGTTAGTAATCGCACAAGAATACATGATTTCTTTAAAAATAAACTTTATTTCGTGCATATTTAAACTGATTTTATTCTTTAAGTCGAAGTCACAAATCAACTTATAATTAAAGGCATTAGTGATGTCCGATAGTAACACATAAATTAAAGAAGAAGTAAGTATTTGAATAAACTGCATAATATTCGTGGCATACCACACGAAATGAATAAAAACATCAATAGACAAATTAAAAATCTTAATTTTTTTATCATCATCGACATTTCGAAAACACATACTAAAAAAATCGACACAAGATATCATCGAATAAATAATAAAACCAATTATAAAATAGTTTTTAAGGGACTCTCTTTTATTAATATTTTTGCTGAACAACTTCCACAAATTATACATTTTTTTAAATAATAAAATATATTGTGGACTATACCAAATGGTACATGTTTGTAATACGAATGTGTCTGTACACTGTAATATAACGAAAACGAACCAAATTGACAATACACTCCTATTATTGAAATGCTGACTTAAATTCAAATAAAATAAACTAAAACAAATAACTGTCACTAGCAATAAAAATTGCGTGTAAATTATTCGTAAAATTTTCGCATGAACTCCTAACGTTGAATATTTCCTATGAATACCTAAAAACACCTCAATTTTATAACCAACGTTGATAATTTTCATAATATTACTTGAATTCATTTTTCGATACATTTACTCGTAAAAGAAAATTCACAAATAACAATAATTATATATTGTTTGTCACTAACAAAACATTAAGATTAATGTACTGATTATAACAAAAACCTAAGGCTAATTTAATAAACCACTTAAACTAAATAGTACATAAATAACGATATTTCAATATTTTTGGTTTAACCTATTTATCCACTTCATTTGTCCATAAAACACAATAATATATGTATTATAAATTTTAATATTGTATATGTACTTTATGATAATTTAAATGGCAAAAAATTTTAAACATAAAAACTTATTTGCCATCGACTTGAATAGTTTATTACGAGCTATCAACACCTAACAGCACCTTTAGAAAAATTATTATTAAAATCAGCTTATAGTGTTGTTCTAGATTATTCGTGAGATCTTTTAAAAATAATTAAACGGTTTTGCGACTCACTCTGACTCCAATTAACCAGGCGAGAATCGTTTTATTTAAGATTACTCAGTAGGTACTATGATGTTGAGAAAAATAGAATAAAATTTAGGTTCATTAAACTAAAATATATTTTTGACATAGTATTTATTGTAAATGGGCGTCGACTCCATAAACAGGGAAATTTTAAAAGTACGAGTATAACGACCGAGTGACCGCTCAGTAAATTTCATTAACCGTTACCGATAACGACCAATGACCAATTTAAAATACATGTTGAAATTGCAAAAACACAATAGTATAAGTAGTTGTAAATGCAAAGAAAGCAGGAACTAACGACATGCCTATGTCTAGCACACCACACGCGTGAAGTTTTGGAGACTGCCCCTTTACCAGTCGCAATAAATATTTTAATCGATTTGGAGAGTTTCCATCTGCAACAAATAAAAATTGATTTCTTACAAATACATCGTTTTTATCATTAAAAGTATGTAAACTCAATAGTTTTTACCTTTGACCCATAAATTACAAATGTGTGCCAAATTACAATGTAATGTATGCATGCTGATTTTGAAACACTCTCCGCTGTGGGCCAAAACTATTAATGATAGTACTGTCAATATATATATAGAAATATACGCAATTTTCTGGATCAAAATCACCTGCAACAAATATAATTTATAATAAAAGAAATAATAAAAAGGAAAGTAAAATAAAGGAAACTAGTTATATTTTTAAATAATACTTACGCCAGTATTTTCCAACAAACTACCACATATGGTCACAAAATTATAAATAAAAACTTTTCCAATTGAAATGCATAACTGTAAAGAAAACCTCATAAATACTTATTATACCCACTATAATATACATTGATGGTAAATCCTCTAATTGGGAAGCTAGAGACAAGCTAAGGTCTTCCTATGAGACATGACCCTACAGCCCAGGGAACAATGTCATATTGGTTTATGTATATGACTTATGTCGAAATATAATTATTCTTCTCAGATCTTCAAATAATGAAAAAGTAAATAAAAAAATGCGTATTAAAAAATACCTGCACACCAAATATTTTGTTAATTGTACAACAACACGACATAATTTCATCATAAAGTAGGATAAATATTTCATTATTATTTTCACAATGCCTTTCTCCTTTATTCATTATTACAAAATACTTTTCAAGTTTCTCAGGTAGTTTTATATTTCGTACATCATTTACTTCTTCCAGTACGTTGTTAAAACAAATAACTATCTCTGTTAATTTCTTATTTAAAGTACAACACGTGAGCATATGTAGCATGTGAGACAATACACAAAAATGCCAAGAAAATGTACTCATAATGCCTGTAAATTTATAATTTACTGTAAAAATATCCACAGCCACCAGCATCATGTAACAAATACTAGCAATCATTAAGTATACTTGGTAATTGTCAAGTCTGTTAATATCAACAAATAAACTTCTAAGTTCTCGTAATTTATCTAAAAGATTCATATAGACTTTACTGTAATAAATTGCTGAAACTTCGATAATAAAAAATTCCAAAATTTGAAAAGCAAAAAATGTTATCCATATCACAAATTCACTGTCTTGCTCAATAATAATTTGTACAGTATATTGAAATTGTATATTTGTGTAAGTCACCATCACAAAAGTTGTAACAGAGTGAAAAACAAATATCCATTTTCGTAGACCACCGCATTGACTGAAATTCCTGTGCACTCCTAAAAACGATTCCAAATTATTGATAAAAATTACTACTTTCAATAGATCCGAATACATGTCTTTTATATACAAGACATTCACTTATATCTACTTGCTATTAAGAAAATTAACTTGAGTCATTTGAAAATTAATTATGTTTATGGTTTCGACAAATAACTCTATTAAATTAATATAATTTTGAATAGTATTTTCATTTAATATATTAGATTAATTGTATAATTAGTTGTTTCAGGCGTTACTTTGCGGAAATCCATATTAAATGAAATTATTTAAAATTATTTTGCTTACAATTCCCGCTACAACACTCAGTAATTCGTCTCGACGCGTTTCGCCACTTCACGTGGCATCATCAGGATACGTGCGGTCGCTTCGGCTTCGCTTCAACGAGATTAATTGTAGGTTGGATCATATTTAAATTTAAAAAAAAACAAAAATAAGACTTTAAATTGTTTTATTGAATGATATATGAATTTGTATACAAATTAATAAATGCTGTGTTACTAACTAAATTTAGGTAAATTAGAAAAGCATGCATAAATTACATCAGTTTTGATTTTAAAATTGATACAGAGGAAAATTAGTTAGATGGTAACTTATCCCATTGGCTACCCCAACTTTCAATTCTGGATGCAGGATCCATAACCGACCAATTAGGTGAAGGGACATCTGGAGCCAACCAATTAAAATCGTCTAATCTATCCCAATTATTAGCAGCTCTATCTAACGATGATGAATTGAAATGCTTATCTAAATCATCATAAATAAGGTTGTAAGGTGCTGTTTTGATATCCGTGCAGTCTTCAACAATTCCTTTGCTCGTAACATGGAGATAAACATGGCAGTGTTGGGAGGTATGCATTCTTAATTGCTGGCATGCAACAACTATTTTACAATTCACACATTTCTCGACAAATACTGATGTGCTCACAGGACCACAGAGTATTATACAGTCTTGTAAGTTACTCATGTGTAAAGTGCCTAACACACTTCTTAAAGTAATTGTACAGTTTTTAAGGTCTCTTAAAGACACATCCCGTTGATACAATTCCTCTGAGCTTAGATTTAACACCTCATCACTCTTTGAATCAAATCCAAAAAGTTTTTCATTCCATTTATTTGTTTTGTTATTTTCAGTACTATCATGATCATCAATAGAATCCTGTTTCAAATTACCAACTCGAGGTAGTTTCTTTCTAGTGAAACCAAATTTCTTTCTAGGAACATATGTGTCTTCAAGCTCATAACATTTTGATTGTAAATTCTGTACAATACTTAAATATTTTTTTAAGTTGAATTCTTTTAAGAATAACGCTGATGTGACTACATTTTTCTGGAGTTCGTTGATATCTCTTTTTATTGTATCAAAATGGTTTGGTAAAAGGGCCTTTTCGAGAGTGGGAACCTGGGTTAGACAATCTTCTACAGTTTGATATTTCAATTTGAAGGCTTCAGCAAAATAATCCTCATTTTCATCATATGCATCTGTATCTACTTTAGCTTGATGTGCTTTTTGTAGCTTCTCTAATCTTTGAGTTTCGCGTCTATTGAGTCTTTCTAATAATGATGTTTTATCATTCATTTTCCTTTCTTAAGAAGTTCATCAATTTTCCTATCAATATCACTACCAGGTGTCGCTGCTTGCTGAATTACTGAAAGTGTGTCCTTTGCTACACTTCTAGCTGCAGTATGCCTTGATGACGCGTCCAGCTGAAATTTAGATAATAAAAATCATATTAGAGTTAATGTCAAGGATTGGGAAGGTTTCCTTATTAAATTTTAGTAAATGTAATATGGTCCTTAGTTTAGAAAAATAAAGCACAAACGTTGATGATGATTATTGATAGGATAAAACAAATATTGGAAATTGAAGTTTTATTATATTTTAATTAGATGTTTATTAACCAATAAACATAATCAATATAATAATATTTTGATAACTTCAATTACCAAAATACTAATTTATTTAATAAAGACCTTCGACAAGGTTTCATCATCAGGTTTGCATATGAGGAATGCGCCATAACCAAACGCGCCAAAGGTCAATATCCACATAAGCCCCTTAGCTGCTACCATCTCACCGATGATCTATAATTTCCCTTCTTGAGTCCAGATTTTCCGATCAGTCTCTCTAGTTTGATGATCCGAAAGTTTTTCGCCAATGATGTAGTAGCCTTCCAATGCCCAGTTGCAATTATTGAGCATATAATAACGGAAATCTGAAAAATAGGTTAAGATTAATATCGCATATCAATACTCACGTCATTATAAAGTGCAATAGTGAAATGGAATGATACATCATTTTCAAGATTATGTCATATGGATTTTCCTGTAGTGTATATATAACGTAAGATTGATCTACACAATATATGTCAAGATGAAAATCAATAATTACGGCTGCTTTAGCTTAGGTACCTCGGTTACTGTTCAATCGATCCCACACACAATATGACACACCAAAAGCCAGAATCTCGAATACGACAAAAACCCTCACGCCGTTTTTAAAGTATGATTTAAAATTAGAGGGTTTAGGGGTTTTTACTAGCATAATATGAACAAGAATTAAGTTAATATACAAAACTCAACACAATGGAGAATCATCTGTTAACCGACCTCGTGAAAGAAGTGTAACACCGATCTGTCCAATGACGTAATTATGGAAGCGTTCAAAAAGGCATAGTATTATTTTGTTTAAATTAAATACTAAAAAAATAGCTTAAGACACAAATAAAAATGTGTAAAATGTATTATACTGTATTATTAGTTATTTTAGAACGAAAAATGTATAATTAATTCATTTCAATATTAATGAAAAATATTCCTAAAAAAGGACTAATGTCATAAACACGGCTGTTTGTTGATGACGGGTAGAGGTCAATCTGATTTTAGTGTGTTTTTTAATGATAATTTATATTTATATCAATGGATTATTTATGTAAATAAATAAATGATGATTAGAATGGGAAAAGTGTAATAATTATTATAAGATTGGTTTATACTAGATTTATATAGACGCATTTAAAGAGTCAAAATGACGCCTTTGAATAAAATATCAAATAAGTCTTTTAAAACACTTAAAAAATGTTTGCCTCTTCAATATCAAGCATTTAAATTATCCCAAAGGTATGTAAGTTAATAAAATTATTTATTATACTTTCTCTGCTTATTATAACTTAATGTTTTAGAACTAGGGAGGCACCTATACCTCGTTATGATGTCGCTGTTATAGGGGGTGGGATCGTTGGAGCTGCATCCGCACGAGAACTACTCCTTCGACACCCAACCCTAAGAATAGGTCTTATTGAAAAAGAGAATAAACTTGCATTTCACCAAAGTGGAAACAATAGTGGTGTGGTCCACGCTGGTATCTATTACAAACCAGGTTCTTTAAAAGCTAAACTTTGCGTACAGGGTATGAAATTAGCGTACAAATACTTTGATGAAAAAGGCATAGATTACAAAAAATGTGGTAAACTAATAGTTGCTACAGAACGAAACGAAATACCTAGACTCCTTAATTTATATGATAGAGGTATTGAAAACGGTGTTGAAGATTTGAAGTTGTTAAATGAAGACCAGATTTGTAATATTGAGCCCCACTGCAATGGACTTGAAGCTCTGTGGTCACCAAACACTGGTATTGTGAATTGGGCCCATGTAACAGAATCTTATGTGAAGGATTTTGAGGAACGGGGTGGCAAAACCTATTTAAATTTTAATGTTACTAAATTTTCCGAAGCTGAAAACGACTTAGAGTATCCAGTAATGATTATTAGCCAGCATAAAAAAGTAATTAAATCAAAATTTGTGTTAACTTGTTGTGGGTTACATTCAGACAAAGTTGCAGTTCTAACCGGCTGTCCTGAAGAACCTAGAATAGTACCTTTTAGAGGAGAATATTTACTATTAAATAGTGGAAGAAATTATTTGGTGAAGGGTAACATTTACCCCGTACCAGATCCAAGGTTTCCATTTTTGGGTGTTCATATAACACCTAGAGTAGATGGAAGAGTTATATTGGGACCTAACGCTATACTGGCTTTGTCAAAAGAAGGTTACAGGTAATTGCTTTAATGTTCACTAAATTTTAAAACTTAGGATTTCACCAGTACTTGTGTATTTTTTGCTTATTTATCAGATTATTCTTATCATTATTATTGTACAGTTATCTGTTGTATTTGCTTACACGTTATTTTCTGTTATTGTCTTTCTCATGTGCAAAGTTCACTGTTCACATATTAAACTAGTTTCTATATATATATAAATAAATAAACACATACATCTTGACTAGAATTGAACTAGGATCTGTAGCAAACTGGAACATTAAACACCATACAGGCTCAAGAGAAGATAAAATAATTTGAAAATATAATTTTCAGATGGAACGACATAAATTTCAGAGAACTGAGAGAAATTGTTGGTTATGCAGGTTTTCAAAAAATGGCATCAAAATATATAGGTTTTGGTTTAAAAGAAATGATAAGGTCTGCTCTAATACCGTTACAAGTTGCTCAGATACAAAAGTATATCTCAGATATTACTGAAGTTGATGTTGAAAGGGGACCAGCTGGTGTCAGGGCACAAGCTATGGCTAAAGATGGTAATGATTTAGAAAATTTGAATTTTCTGTAAATTACATTACAGCTTTTTGTTTATGAAAATTCTATGCAATTCATTTTATTATATGCACTAAGAGGCCTATCATTAAAGATTCAAGGTTCAGACTCAGTTATCAATTAAGGACCCACATCTTGTATAATTTTAACTGCAATTCCATACATAATTTAGATGTTACTGATAGCAAATAAATAATGCAGATTGGTCATAATGATCAGCGTTAGTTCAAGGTTCAATACATTGTAGAAAAAATTGTGAATATTTTCCTCAATTTCAGGTACATTAATAGACGACTTCGTGTTTGATTCGCAACCAGGTTCAGGTGCTATAGGGAGCAGGGTACTTCATTGTAGAAATGCACCATCTCCTGGTGCAACCTCTTCTCTTGCAATTGCAAGGATGATAGCTGACAAACTCAAAGATGAATTTAAATTATGAGTGACATATGATGCATCTATTGTACAAGTAACATTTTAAATTTAAGGCTAATTTCCTTGAATAGGCATCTACTACACAAACTTTATAGCAGCTAAATAACCTTTTCATATTCATTGAAGCAAATATGCTTTACAATCTGGTTGCATTTGTTTTATAAACCAGTTCACAATATAATTATAAGAATAATTTATTTAGATTAGAATCTCTCAACTAATTTTTTTAAATAAACCTATTCAGAATAGAAATCGTGATCAGGCTATTAATTTTTTTTGTGCAAATTTATAAAAAAAAAGTATTGTGTTGTCCATTGGACAGTATTCCAGCAATGAAATGAAAATGAAAGATAATGAAATAATGGTTCATAAACTAATTTAATTTTTTTTTAAGAATTAAAAAGAATTAGTTTAAGAATGGGTACAATTTTTTATGTGAATTATATTTAAGGAAAAAAAATCATTTAAAAATGTTATTATTGTTGTTTTAAAATATTAAATACTGTTAACACAAGTATATAATTTTATTTATAAAATCTTGTTTTATTCAAAATACAAAGATAAAACATCAAAAATATATGATTAAACTTAAGTTCCTGTCTTTTTATACTATGTTAGTATTGAACACATTGTCGTGATAATTTCACAATTAATTAGATGCCTTCACCTCAAGAGTCCATAACCATAAAAGTCTGAGGTAGATTATGAATGTGAAGGAAACTAGAGAGGCTTGTTCTTCCATTTGTCCATTGATCCTTTTAATATAAGAGCATATTTCTATTCCACACTTAAACCAAATCTGTTTAAAATAACATACTGTTGTGGAATATCATAAATGTTGCTTAAATGGAAGGCAATATTTGTTGTAACAACTATGTATTCAGAAAATCCAAACATTGAGTACACTGAAACAGAAAGTTTATTCAAAATACAATAACATAATTAATTGGGTTTATTGATTAAGAGCAATTTTTTTTAAATGTAGGTCTGGGTATCCAGAAATAATACTCAAGTAATGATCAGGTAATTACATATCAAACTGCAAAAGGTCATTTCTGAACATGGGTCTAAAGTATCACTCGCCCACTATATATTCATTTAAATTTTATAGTGAGGAATTAAATAATTATAATGAATTAAGGAGGCCATTTCCATTTCTGAAAATATCTTTTCTGATGGAGCAGTTAGAGTAACAGTCCTATTTACAAATATTTCTGGAAACTGAAAGGTCTGGTTTGTGTTCTATTTGTTATAGCACAGGCTTTTAGTATCCTAATTTAGACTCTGGTGTTATCTATGTAGTTTGAACAAAATAATAATATAATTGACATACCATAAGGTTCACAAAACTTGTTATGTCTTAAGAAGAAATAAGCAGCACATGCAAATGATATTATATTCGTAAGTAACAGCCTCCATTTATATTTAAGAGATTTCTTCTCATTATTTGTGACAATTTTTCTTCTTCGAAATTTAGATAATAAAATACATACAAATAACATATAAAATATTGATGCACCTATAAAAGTCTTAAAACACACCTCATGATATGCTGAAATGAATGGAACAATAGTTTAGCATCTATTAATAACACTAATTGTGCCAAATCTATGGCTATAATTAGAGTTGTTATGTAAAGCTAGTATCACTTACGATAATATTTTGCTGACGTCCAAAACGTTAAGCCCAATAATGATAAATTCTCTATTACATTTAACAGTATAGTAAAGTTAACAACCCCAGAATAATCTTCAAGCACTGCACTTAAATAGTACTTCCACCTTAATGATATAATAAGTAACCTAGGTATTGCATGAACGTATATTGCAGTTTGCCATATTGTCCGTTGAGGTTCATAGTTCCCTATAGATGCTGATATCGACGGAAGAAAATTAGGCACTTTACAATGTGTGTTATTGGCACTTTCAAAATCTTTATACATAGTCAACAAAACACATCCTATAAAAGCGCAAAAAGGTAAAGAAACTGTGAAAAAACATAATTTCGATAAACGTAGCCTAAAATAAAAGTGTTTCTTCGCCTCATTGTGCAACGGAATATACATTTAGTTGATTTAAAATTATTTAAAGCTACATATAAGCCTTCCTTTACACATATCTTAACAAATTGTTTTAATTTGACAATACTTTTTTAAATCTTCATTTGACATTTACGTTCCATTTTTAACGCGATACTTTTAGACTAAAGTGAAAATCTTTATTATTTTATTTATCTTATCCATCAAATTAAGATTAATTAATAATTTATAATTTTTGGTCAAAACTATCTCTGAGGTAAATACTTATGTGTGTTAAATGGAATGTATATCATGCGTTCATGATATTATTGATAAAACAATGCTATGGCAACGTTCATATTTCTAAAATAATATTAGCATATTTGAACTTTACAGAGAAAGAAGAAAAAATGTAAAAGATTACTGTAAAATGGAACAAATATTAAGCAAAAATATTTTTCAAAATAAAGATTTACATAAACTCTCGCCTGACTACAATCCAACCGATATTGTTTTTAAAATGGAGATGAGGCGAAATCAGGTAGTAATATTGTTTGTAGTATAAAATAACATAATTCTATATAATAACCAATAAAATACTTTGCTACAGATAAAAGAAACACATTTTCATTCGAAAGATTGCAACGTTGGATTGGTTCAAAGGTAAGAAATATCCTCATTATTAAAAACCACGCAGAAATATATCAACAAAATGTCTACAATAATTAACCGCGAATTTTAAACGCATAAAATTGCAGGAAAAAGATACAAAAGAACTTACCAAAGAACTCTATTAAAATAAACAAAGAATTATTGAAATTAAAAGAAACTTTTGCGAAAGACAATTTGAGAAATGAAATCTTGATGAAGGAAATTAATACTAAATCCAGTACCAATATAAATATTAAAAAACCTCAGAGACCTAAAACCAGATTACGGGCCAGAGTATTTGAAACTGTTGAACCTACTAGTATTAATTTGGATGAACTGAGTTACGATACCGCAAATTTTGATGAGATAATAACAGAAATAGAAGACAGAAATGTAAAAGACGATACTGGATTAACAGATAGATCAGAAAGAGCTTGCAATGAAAATTCTAAAAGTCCAGTTGAAGATTTACAATCGCTTTTAATCATGATGGCTATAACATCCAATGATACAGCTGACGATATAAAAGATGAGGAAGCTGCAGACATCCAAACCATACCAAGTAATGACACTTTAGTCATTTATCCTCATATATCTGTTGAAGGCGTTGAAAGCGTCGAAGGCGGTAGTTTTTTGAACATAACATCGATTAAAAGCGAAAGTATGAAAAGGCAAGAATTTCTAGCAACGAAATATACAAATAAATGGCGCTCATATGTACAGAAGAGGAAAAATAAAATGGCCGAATTAAGACAAACCGCCATAAACAATTTCTTTGAAAAGTTGGAGAGGAAGAAGTCTGATAACCACGATAACGTGACTAATAAGACAAAACTATCTATACGTGAATACACTTATCAGCATAGGTAAGTAGGTATATATTATGATTGGTCGATAAAACAACTATGATTTTTAGTCGGATTTTGGGATTATGTTTCTATAATCCTGTATTAAAATTCAAATGGTTTGATTAAAATTACAAACAAATATAAGTTAGAGCTGATAATTATGTAAAAAAAAAATTACAGATATAAAATGCAAAAGCATATAATAGCTCTCCAAAAAGCCAAATTAGATGAACAAAATAGAGTTATAGAAGAATTAAAATATAATAAAATAATTGAAGCATCGAAACAATCTGTAGACGCAATGAAGGATGAAGTGCGAAAAACATATTTTGAAATGGATAGAAATTTGAAACCAAAAATAAAATGCTTAACGAAGGAATTGAATATGCCAGAAATAGAAGGTAACACTTCGGATTTATAAAAAAATAAAAATATATCCTAATTGTACACTTGCCTAAAAATATATTGTTCCACTGAATACTTGAAATAAAAACTAATTAATGTAATTTAAAACAATTCCAGAGCCATCACTGATTTTACATTGTTTAAAAGTGCCACAATTTTTACAAAGAATGGAGAAAAGGGCGCGCGAAAGAGAGGAAAAGCATGCTTTAATTCGCGAAAGAAGAAGACAAATGGAGGAAGAAAGAGTAAGACTAAAACAACAGGTAAGTTCTTAAATGCTATTATTTGCTGAACTAGATATAATTCTTCCGTGTAATTTACAGGCTGAACTGGCAAAACTAGAAATGGACAAAGAAGAGAAAATTAAAAGAATGAAAGAGTTAAGAGAAAGAAGGAAAAAGGAGAAGATTGAAAATATAAGAAAGAAACAACGAGTAGAAAGGATGCGTGCTTTAAAAGTAATGGTTGACTTGCATTACGAACGAAACTTAATTTTAAGATGCGGGCTAAGACCTTGGTTAAAGTTGATTGAGATGAAAAGAGACAACATGGTAAGGGCGAAGATCCATTACAGTTTCCAGTTGAAGAAGAACGTGTTTCTACACTGGATGTGGCACACTGAAGATATGTGGTTCGATAGACATTATAGAGCTGATGATTTTTATGGAAAGAAATTGCTGCAGAAAGGTTTCAATGCTCTTAAGATGGTATATTTTATGATTGCATATTGATCAACTTTTCAATTTTTATCAAAAGTATAGATTAGATTAATCGCAAATTTACATGAAACCCCGTTTTTATTTTAGAATCATCGCGCTTATGCAATAAAGAAGCAGATAGCTGACGATTATTATTATATTTATTTAGAAAATTGGGCATATAAAAAATTGGTAGCAGGAATAGCAATTGTCAGACACGAGTATGAAATGAAACTGGTTAATGCAGAGGCATATTATAATTGGTACGTTCTCTTAAAACTTTCGAGAAATACAATGACATAAATTTCCAATGAATTTGCATTTTTTTTGTAGCAATCTAATATTCAAAACGTTTACATTATGGCGAACTTTACCCGCGCTAAACAATTTAAAAAGAGAACAGGATGCGCGCAAATTAAAATGGCGACAAAAAGTGCTGCAGGTTGTACCAGACTATACTCCTCCAGATGATTAGCCGTATTGGAAATAAAACACAAGTTTGTTTGAAACTGTAATATATTGTAATAAAATATTATTATTATGCATAATAATAGATAAGCGTTTTTACGAATAAGGAATGTGCAGTAAGTTTAAGTACAGTTTGAATTTTATAATAGGTATGAAAACAAAATCAAATCTAAAGTAGAGTACTTAATATAAAAACGATTTTAAATAATAATACCACAGAACTCGCATCAAAAATACCGGCACAAACTGCTTGTCCCGATATATATGGTGTCGACTTTAACATTATAAATAGTATATTTTTAAAGATAAATTTTTAAAATAATAAAAATATAAAAATGGGTAGGTAGATCAATATTAAACGACAGACGAATATTATATTTTTTTGTATAAAAAATGAAACTGCGATTCTCTCTTACCTTTAGATTTCGAGTATATAGTTTTCTATGTCAGTTAGTTTTATATAGAAGAAAATTACATTATAATTAACTTCTTCCTCCAATTATCTTTTTGAATAGCCGTAGGTACAGTCAAGTACAAAAGCATCTACCAAGTCTTAGAATCAATATTGTTTTTATTAATCTTGAGATGTTTTTGCACTTGACTGTACATTAAAACCTTATTATTTTAAAATTAAGCTTAGAAAATTAAGACGCTTATATACATCAAGCTGTAATAGTGTTTTTTAATATAAAATTCTTAAAGACCAGTCATGACTATATATAAAAAATACATTTGACAGGTCACATATAAGACACTAATTAAGATATAATTGACACATATTCACATATTTAAATTCACCAAATATAAAACTGAATACTTATAGGTAAATTTATATATATTACAATTGAATATATATATATATTAAAATAATTTATTTTTACTTAAAACAAAGAAAACTTACAATTCGTGTACAATAAATAATATATATTAATTTTATACAAGTTTATTAAAGCAAATATGACTATTAATAAAACATTTTTTTTATAATAAAAACTATTTGGTCTAATAATATATATAGTCTACAATGAAAGAATAATGAAATATCGGATTAAAATAACCAATAATAATTGCTATAGTAAGCCGTAAAGTTTTTAAATTATTTAATATTTTATTATATTAAGATCTAAGCTAGTCCAGTAAAAGTATATTTTCAAATCGTATTAAGTATATTAATTAAAATTATTTCATTTACTGGGTTTTTATTTAAAATTACTTCCCAAAATACATTCAATGCAGTAGTGCGTTACTGGACTAATCACAATTTTTTAAATTATCCACTAATCCTATATAAAAAAAAAACTAATCAGTTAACTAAATAAATATGACCATATAAGTCGTAACAAAAATATATCTATAAAAAACTTATAAAGAAAAGAAATACAAAAGAAAATACTTCATACAAATTCCTGATTAAATAAGCTCATGAAATACACTTACATTATTAAACATTAAGTACATTGATGAGTTTCTTGCATTTAAGAACTGAAAAAACAAAACAAAATCCCATAAAGTAAACGATATTTAATGCCCATTGGTGGAAGCAGCTAATGTCATTTCAATTTAATGTCATTTGTAATTTGATTGGTTGGTTTTTAAAATTGATAAACCTCAACATACATATGTAAACATTACTTACCACTATATTTGGGTAAAAACATAAAAACTTGCTGCATTAATATTAAAAACAGAGCACCAGCATAACACAAAGCGTAGACACTTGTCACAAAACAGATTGCTAAGCTGTAAGAAAATGATAGTGTTATTAGTCCAGTCTGCCGTTCTGGGGTAGTACGACCACTTTACATTCTTGTAGCGACTAAATTGCGTTTCAGGATCAGATTGGAAATAACTGGATGTTATATGAGAAAATCAATCTACTGTTACCTACAGGCATTTATGCTCTAGTAGCAATTGTCTCTTCTCATAGATCAGACTATAGCTTAACATTAGGTAAGGTGTTGTCACATATCAGGCTATTTATTATATTTCTATATATTAATGCCTATGATACATTGGAAACATGACTTGCATGTAATGTTTTGCAGAGTAATATATAATAAAATACATTATATGTAATGTAACTTAACAAAAGAATTATTCTTTACATTCTCTAAATTTAGCTTAACTACAAGTGAGTGGGTAAGGATAAGGAAATGAAAGGAAATATATTACCAAGTCACGATTTAGGATTCAAGGAAGATAAAATGTTCTCTTACACTCCTGTTCTTCACGTTTTTGGGAGATTCTAGAGCTTTAGTGTAAAGATTCTTGAGGACCCTGGATTTGATTCTACTTTAAATCAGATGAACACTTATAAACTTGGATGAAGGAAATATTAGTAAAATTATATACTCATATTTTTATAACATAAAATACTTATTTATGGTATATTTACCATCCAAATATTAACCATTGCCTACAGATATTTGTCTATATCTGCATATCTCTTCATAGATCACATTCTAGTTTAACACCAAGCAGAGTGTGGTCTATTGTGTGATCTAAATTAGAATTTATAATGTGTATGTTTTTATTTAGTAGTATAATTATTTAGTTTTTATTTAGTAGTAGATATAATTTTTGACATTGTGACATTACTTTAGACATTTTATTGTTATTATTTTGTATTATATACAATTGATTTCTCCTTGCGTGGTATATTAGAATTTTCAGGTAACTATAGAACAAATAGAGACACAGTGAGACATTAATAAAATTGTAATAACTTACTGAAATTCAAAATAGACATCAGTACAGTCTGCCGGCATGAGAATATTACTGAATAATATGGATGGCTGACACACGGTTGTGAGACCTAGATTAGCTCCAAACAGCAATGATAATAGACCCATTATTAGACCTAATAAAAAATGTAGATAATTTTGCTTAATTATACAGCAGTTCATCCTGAAAATTACATTACAAAAAATTAACAAAGATGTTTATATATTAACATATAATAATATATAAATATATACATGCACATAGAATGTCTTCAGCCTAAATTTAAAGTGTCCTATATAATACGTATCAGAACAAGGTAGTAAAAAGTAACATAATGTTACTAAGCATATACAATAAGCACAAACGCAGGTAAATGATGCAAAATAATTGATTTACGCTCCAAAGAATTCAGAATAAATTTTAGCAAATATTCTGCCAAATTACAACTTACCAAAGCGAATGGAAATATCGTTCATTGACTTCTATTTGACAAATATGACAATAATAAGATTCAGATGTAATTACTGGGCTGAAAATGATAATAAAGTGTAAGTGAAACAGAAAGATAATTATTAAAATACTGTTAGGCCGGAGCCACATTACTACTCAGGGGAGAGACGAGAGAGCTATTAAATGAGAAGGAGAGACATTGTAACATTTGGAGAAGCATGCTGTGTTCTAGTTTTAGTGTTTTTTTAATAATACAAATACTAAAATATACTTCAACGTTATATGTTTTCGATGAAGAAATAATTATTGTGAGAGAACAATAAAATACATCATCAATAACTGTTAAAAAAATAAAGTAATACACCGCTGCAACAGAAGAATTACAGATAATAGTACTCTGTTCAGTTTGATGTAGATGAAAGGATACCAAGTATGTATTCATACCTATATTCTTTTCCTTTAGAAGACCCAGTTGCCAATTCAAAATCGGCTATAGCACGTACTTGATAAAAGCAAAAACAAGTGCATACTACTAATAATATCAATATTAAATGTTCTGCTTGTGTCACTTCTAGTAATAATAATACTTCAAATTCAAATACTAATATCATGTAGAGACCTGAAGATAATGTCCAGGAGAAGAAGAATTGAGATCTGTAATAAAAAAGAAACTGATTTCAAAAGCAGCTTTCCAGTTTAGATGACAATTATTGATGTAGTTTGTGTGTTATTGTATATATTTATTCTCAGTGTCTATGGTATTATTATGGCAAATATAGCCATATTTTTATTCATGTAATAAAAACGTGTAATTGATATTATAAACTTATTATTAAGCAAAAATAAACTCTTATATATCTATAATATAAAGGCTTTTATAAGTACATATAAAGTAGGACATGCCTAGTAGTGAAAGTAAACAACTTCTAAACATAAAGGCAAAACAGCTTCTCAATTAGTTAATGTAATAATTATTAATAGTAATTACTGCGTTGAATTTCAGAATATTTACACGTAATATATATTCACGTAAATACTTAAAAAATAGTCTGTTAAAATGCTTATTTGTTTACTTACCTATTTTTCTGTTTTGGTCGAGAATACACATACAAAACACCCATACATATAACAACCATTACTATTATCGTTACAGTTCTAGAAATACAAGAAATTAACAGCAAAACTGGCAAAATAATATACGGTAGAACAGTATCAAAATCAACTTTTTTATTCGCTACTTTTTTTGTGCTGCCATAAGGCAACAAATCCTGAACTGTAACGTTTCCCATCGCGTGAAATTATTATTACTAGTTATATAACAAACTTCATGCTACATATTAATGTAGCCTGACACTAGTGCAATTTCCATTTATACTTAAAAATTCAAAAATGTACCGCAACTCTGCAATTACTTCAATAATAGCAGTAAACGTCATTTTATGTCAATTTGAGTAGTGATGTGAATAGTAATCAATGAAAGCTATAATAATCGATTCTTAAAAGATAAATATTTTGGTTTAATTACTATTGAATATACATTCAGCAGTATACATTTTCGTTGAATTTATTATTAGTGTTTTGCCAATACGATTAATAGACGGAGAATACGAATAGTCGGAATATAATAAGAGAAACCGCGAGCAATTTATACAAAGCTGCGAAGGCTCATTCAAATTTCATTGAGTTCATGGCTTTTGTAAAACTATAGTAGTTAACTCTAAAGAATATGATTACATCATGTTATTCATATATGATAACATTTATTTTTTGAAGTCACTAATTATTATTTAAATATCAACTAATTACTAAATTTAGTAGAGCTAGTATTACGCTAAAAGTTGTACTCGTAAATCGAAATTATTTTCTATAATTACAACCATGGGCGTAGTTATGGTGGGGCAGGGTGGGGCAAGGGCTCTGATATGTAAGTTACCTAATCAAACCTAAAAAACTTAATTATCTAGGTACTAACTACAATACTTAATATCCGTAAGAAAGTTCACACCCGACAGTCGACACAAAAAAAAATAACCGGGGTAAGACCGTTGGCTAATTACATATTATTTTAAACTGCTGCCCCACCCTGAGCCCATGGCTGGCTACGCCCATGATTACAACCAGTTTTTGAACAGTTTTAAAAACAAGTCAAAAACCCGCGTAAGTATATCTTCCGAGCGGAAGTAACTAATAAAGTATTCCTAATATGAAAACTAAACATAGTTGAAATATACATGAATGTGTCCTCAGCCTTATGTTCTGCTTAAGCTTAAGAGTTAAATGAAGCAGAAAATGGCGATAACTGGGCGGGAATTCATAACTTTCATGGGTATAATGAATCAGACAATGACTTGATTCTCATTCATTAACTCAATTAGCGTCGGTAACTTTTCGCCCCAATGCGCATGTTCCATGTATTCAGTACAAGCGCGCATATGCGATGTATCAGTCAGCAGGCATTGAGCGCGTGCGTACAGCGTTCATATTTCAACCACCAAACCAACGTCAACAGTATTGATCGAGCTCTAGCAGTGCGCGGCTAGTAGCACATTACTCCGGTACGAAACAAGTGCGTTTAGAGTATATTACTATAAAATATTGTGAATTAATACACTAAAGGATTGTCATAATTATGAGTGAAAATTGAGATATTTAAGCGACGTTATGTCGAAGGTGAGCTTTAAATGTTATCTAGTAGATATTATTTACAATATTCCAGCTTCCATGTTGCAGAATATTACTTCATCGATACGATAAGTTAGCGCAATATTTTTAGATATTTTATAGGTGATATTGTTATATTTAGGTATTCTAATAGTCGCTTACGTACATCTTAGAAATGTCTGGGACATTTTTAGATGCAATTATTATTAAAGTGAGGTAGGTAGGAATTCAAATAATAACAATACGATTTCTTTATTATTATTTTATTACCATCGTCATTTTAATGTGTGATGATGCGTTTATTCGTAAAAGGAGTCATGAAAATTTAAAGTTTTATCTTGATCTGTTAGGGATAACGCCTAAAGGCGTGCAGCCATACCCAATTAATATTTATCATCTCTTTCGTATAGTAGTAAGCAGATAAGTATATTGTTTTCTAGCGAAAGGCATTTGTTTTATCGTAATTAAGAAATTAATAAATTCGTATTAACGTCGCTATTACTTAGGTATAAATATAATAAAGTATGTATTTATAACCAGTCAATGATTTTTAATAGTTTCATGGGTATTACTTATCTCTGCCGTTTAGCACAATCTCGCACATTACAATGTAAATTTTATACATTGTGCATTTTCCACTAGTTGCCTTTTTAGAGCCTTTTACACTGCGGGTTACCGAAATTGACCTTCAAACAGACAATTACCGAATTAGACACGAGCATTCTAGTGCGAGTTGTTTTAGCTAAATCTATTTTTTTCTCTTTTTAAGTCGTAATTTGTGTAGAAGTCAATGTTTTATTACTTAAAAAAAATAATGGGAAATTACATAATTTGTTTTGCGTTTGATTCTTGTCAAAATATCATGATATTGCATTTTTTAAAATGATCATGTATATATTTAAACTTCATAAACCGTTCACACTTCTCATTGAAGTGGAAATGTTAGTTTTAAGGCTGCCCTATGTTCGTGCTAAAGTGCAACAGAAATTACATTAGATCATATCTACTATTTACGTGGCAAAAAGCCATCGTACTTTAATGCGATTTGTTTAATTAAGTTTGTTACTTGAAATGCCGTGAAGTGATGACATCATTAACCTCAAGACTCTTCAATGATGGGTCATGGGCAATTGGAGATAGGGTAGCTATACGTAGGTATACCGTAATAAAGTACTTCAATTGAATAAAAATAAATACCATTTTTATGTTTAATAATATTTTGTTTTATAGTTCTTATATTGTTATGTAAAAATTAATTTTTTTTATGTTTACTTGGAACAATGCTTCTGAGAAATATACTACGTTTTAATATTTTTTTGTTTATTTATACTTTGAATATTTTATGTTAATAAATACACGAAATATGTTTAATTCTTAGTTTCAGTGTTCTGCTCTATAGAGGCGAACAAATTTTCTGTTTTTTGTTACAATTATGCAAGAAAAAAAACGTGAATATTATATTCGATTCCGACATCAACTGGTTTTGGTTTCACGCACGAAACGCAAGTTTCGGCAGTCAATAGAAATGTTGGGTAATTATTTACATTTGAAAGGTTTTTAATAAATGCAATAAAATTAAGTGCGTTGTTTTTACGCACATGTGCATCCAACGTGAAGTCTTTTTAGTACTTGACTAATCAAATTTATTGAAAAGGCTATTTGCGACTTATTGTCGCGTTTATTTTGACTATTTTAATCCGATGTTACCAATGCTTTGATTGAATTGTTATAGTCACAGACCGTTTTAAATTAGGTAGCTGAATCATGTTCGCGATTACTCTCAGACATTATTATAACAATGAAACAGCTATTATTTAGTAGGATGTAATTAAACATTTAAAAATAAATTACAAGTCATATAGGTATTTTTGCAAAATGTAGTTATCAGATATGAAAATCTTGGAATCGTCAGCAAAAGAGCAATGGGCGGACAAAAGGAAGGAGGAACCCTCTTAAAGCTGGGGAATTTATGCAAGTCGATAATTTAATGATTTATTTACTTCATTTTAATATTATGAACATCTCTGAGAAGTAATTAAGTGTAATATTTTATGTACATATTCAAACGTATTATGTTGATATTTTATGTTTTCATTTTACAATAAGCCTCTTGTATTTAGCTACCGACTCTTTAGTTTCTTTGTATTTGAAGAGTGACCTTTCTTATGAACTTTTTTTAATTGAGGAAGTGAGTTCGAGATATAATCCGGGTTAAGCCTTCCGTCTATTGTTTTAATGTTCATTATTGTCTATCAATATTTTTAATCAATTGTTTCTTTTTAATCAAATATTTGATAGTTTAAAGTAAATATTTGAGGTTTTATTATGTTATTTTGCTTATCAGCGGGTTGTCTAATTTTTTATAGGCGTAAATGTGATTTGCAAAAAGTCGTGTCTTGTTCATCAGAAAACTATTGATAAACGTGGTAACATCCGCCATGGTGAGTTTTTTGCAGAGGTGATTGCCTTCACAAGATGAATTAGGGGAGACCGAGGCGAATCGGATCACTTTTTCTTTGAAAGTGAGAAAATCATACTAAAATGTAATATAATTACTTTTTATTGATGTCATAGTAGTAATTAATTATTCAGCTATGTTATAAAGATTATGAAACTTACATCGCACATAAATTCTTATATCTAGTAACTAAAAACATAAAAATATCCGATTCGCCCCAATTTCCGGGGCGAATCGGATCGAACATAACATCTTACTAAATTTAAAGTTTAAACTTTGGAATCATTAATAAATTTTAAGTAATGAATATTGAGATTCACTTTAATTATTGCCACATAAATCACATATATAGGGTCCTTTTTCCCCTCCCATATCGGCACTTTTTTATGGCACCATTCTTCACATGCATGACACAGGATCCAATCCTCTGTTGGATGATGTATGAATATTTCTGAACAGTAAATGCAGTGCCATTCTCTCTGTTTTGCAGATGAGCTCTTCGTTTTTATCCCAGGCGTTCCTTTATTCTTCTTCTTGATATTTTCTTTGCCGTCAGTTTTTCTTTTACGTTCTGTAGCTTCACTCTTAAGTTTTTTCTTTGCTTCTGTTTAGAGTAGATTAATCTTATTATGAGGTGAGGTTAAATAGAAGACCGGTTTTGAAGTTTTACGAATTTTTTTAAACGTGGTTAGTGTCTTATAAGGTGAGGGAAGAATTTTTTCTTTCTAATGTTGTGTACGGCAATTCGTAAATCTTTATTTGCAGCCTCTAAAATTTTTTCTTGACACCATTTTCCCGAATTGGTATTTCTTTTGTACGTGCGAACCATCTACAGTTAAAGAAATAAGAATAGTTGACCCCAAACATATAATATGTTACTTTAAAACAGTGATCCCATTCGCCCCCTATAACATGATCCGAATAGCCCCATATTGAAGACTTTTAAAATAAATATTTTAAAAATTAACTTCTAAGATTATGCTTAAAAATGAATAGGTTTTCTAAAATAGACCTCTTGCCAAACAACATACGCCATTCAATTCAAAGTTTTACCACAAATCCTTACTAGGACACCAAGAATTCGTAAGTACCTACCTTAGATGAGCGCCAAAATTGCCATACATGCAAATTACCGACTCGCTGGCGAGGAATATTGACACCGATGTGTAAGCGTGAACAAAATACTGACTATGTCGGGAGTTACGGGACGAAAGGGGGGACGTAAGGCTCCAGTTGTATGCGTTCAGTGTCAATGCAATATTCAAATATCAACAGATTTCTTATTTTGATCCGATTCGCCCTGTGATCCGATTCGCCTCGGTCTACCCTATATAGTAAACAGGTTCTCGATACACATTTTGCCATGATTCTGCAATGTAACCAAGTTTAGAACTTGTATCATTTTTTCACTTGCATTCGAGATTGAAAAATAGTTAAAATTGTAAGGTGAGTAGACCCAGAAGATTGTTTTTTTATATTGGAGATACAGTTAACGTCGTACAGGATCCGCACGTTCTGCGTCCACACATTTTTTTAAATTAACTAAAGTACATTTCAATACGTACTCACTCATTATGTAAAGAAATTACTTATTACGGTTATAGATCTAAATAAATACGGACAAGTACTGATTCGTAGCCCATAATGCCTAATTCGCTTGGTATTTCAATACACCTAAAATTTGTGTAGTAAGTATTTAATTTAATATTGTTAGGTATAGAAAAATTTAGATAGGCGAATCGTGAAATCAATTTGCTTGACTATACATACTTTTCTATATATTTAAAACTAAATTTGTGTTAAATAATTGTTTACACATGTTTCGTAACCGTTTGTCAAGTATACTTAACTCCAATGTTGCAATAGTACGCGAATGTTGAGATATGTTAGTTTCTATCCGTTCTGTTTCTTCGTTCTGCGCTCACGTCTGTTTAGAGATAAACGTGCGAAAGTTTCGTCGAAATAGGTTGAGTCATTTTTAAAACAAATCTAGTCTTCATTGGCAATAGGTAACTAAATGAAAATTTTCTTCGATTGTTAGTTTAGATTGCTAATTTAGAAAACTTTGAAATTAACACTTATTCACTAATATTTATATTTAAAAAAAAATGTTATTATGGGTTATTGTGACGAAAATGCGTGCAATAAACCTAAATTTTAATACAAAAATATTCCATTAAAATAATAATAATAAAATTCTTTAACAAACATGTCTACTTTTGCTAATTTAGGGCGACTACAGATTCTTACTTTGCCAACTCGCCGAAAAGTTTATTTAGCATTGCGTCTTTGTTAAAATTTAAAACATTATACCGACTCTGTGTATCGAATGTTGAATAAAAATATTGCTATTTTACATCATTCAATTATCGCTTGGGATGTGCGGAAGGTTATAAAAACGTATATAATAGGGCCAACACTCGTTTCTCATTTTGATTCATTGGCACATAGGGAATGACTATGGGATCCGCGAGCACGTTTTTCAATTTCTAGATTGTACCTCGGAAACTAAATAATTCAATGAACGTGGGCTTCGTTCATGTTTTACACACGTGACGCTATATAAAAACAATCAAATGAAGTCGTAAATAAACAATTTATCAATGCATCATCATTATTTATATTAGAGAAACTTAAAAGTGCAAATTCATGTCATTGTCGTACTTTCATAAATCATAATTAGTTTTTTGTACGGTAAATTCTAAATCATGTGCGTACGTTAATAATTTAAAGATGATCAGGCGCATAATGGAATTGAAATTAAAGAAATGTTCGTGTTTAAGTTCAAATACAAATAGAAAGTTGAAGGTAAATGTATGATAGTGTTAGCTGAGATCATTTGCGTTTTGAAAGTGTTAACATAAGAATAAATAAAATTATTGTGCGACTAATTTATTGTATACATCCGTTAATGCTAATTGTTAAACAATTGAACGATATTACCTATAAATGATTTATCTGAGTCTGCATCATTAGACTTAATTGCATGTTATATATGTATCTCCTTATATTTTTAGATGCAACTAAAAGTCGCTGTTGTAAAAATACTATATTTTAATAAAATATAACGTTTAATACCTACAATTCTTGCCCCAAACATATACAAGGATATTTTTATGTTTATTTTTTTTTAACCGGAAATCGCATTCGAAACCGCACAATAAAGAGGTGCTCTAGAACTTGGCTTTTTTTACATTTTTCATATGTTATTTTAGATAAGTAGGTATATATATATATATATATATATATTTCGGATCCATATGTATTGTGGACTTTAATAGTATTAACTTTAATAATAAGCCTTAATAATATTGTGCCATAAAAATAAAATATCAGCTTCAATATGTATTCTTTCCATGAATATTAATAAACCTTATAAGAAGCATTAATTAAAATTTAGAATCACATGCATTTAATAATATATTCGACCTTCAATAATAAATAACCAGTTTCTACAACAAAAATTATAAGATTATGGGTTTATTTTATGAATTTTTTAATGTGTTAAAATAAAACCTATGTTTAGAATACAAATTGTTTTTTAAAAAATCACATGAGTACTTAAGTTATAGTAACTAACCAATCAGCGATCGGAAAATAGTCTTTGTTGTAATTCGCGACAAATTTTAGTCGAATTTGGGCATTAAATAGCGTCAAATTAAAGCAACAATATCTTACATAGTTTCATAAAATATCACTTGTCCATAAAGGAAAGCAGCCAGTAACGACGGCCAAGGTTACGCAGATTTCTATAAATAGCAACTTAAGGAAATCTTGTTTAAACTTATTATATTTAAATCTTATATGTACTGGTAATGTATGCTTATATGCTAGGGTTCTAGGCTCGTAGATAGGTATAGTATTGAACAATTGAACAAGGTCTAAAAATATACTTAATATAACATTTCAGATTGTATATTTATAGTTTTGTCTTATAAGTTTAAAAATCGAATTTGACCCGAAGCTTCGAATTAAATATAATCAAAATAAACGTATTAGCAAGCCGCATGAATTTTTTAAAATTAGATAAGTCCTATTACTGAATATTGATTTTTTTAAGTATAGAAGCGCAATTTTTTCTACTATGGCTAAACGTTCGAAGTCGTGATGAAATTACAAAACAATAACATTGGAACCATTGTTCATAAAATCTTTAACTGAAATACGAAAATAAAATCAAAAATGATCCACGTTTTTGGCCTTCATCTTCACTCGCTTAAGGAAGTAAACCTGTATTCAATAAACTTTAATAAGTAGAATATTTATTTTGAACTGCACGATATTTTGTTTAAATCAATTGTTTATTGTGTTATTACATATAATAATAATAAAAATAATAATAAGAGAAAAGCATGTACTAAAAAGTTATCTAAAAGTAATAAACCCAAATTCAGTTTTAATATTTACGTATAATAAATGCATGATTCAATATGTGCTTTTTATTTTTAAGTGATCTTTAAGAAGTTTCCAAAAGTTCACGGCTACATATTTATATTTTATTTAGTTGATATGACCAAGATTTTTACTTACACACATATATAGAAAAATATTACAAACAAAAAACTCGATATTGTAAACGAATTATCTTTTTTAGAATTATAGGTTTCGTTCTTATCTTTATGCATATCATCGGGACTAAAATCAATTGTTTTAACTGCAACTGTTTTATCTATTGAGACCAAACTATCAAAACCGAGTTAACTCAGAACGTGTGGTATATGGAGCTCCAATGAATAGTGACCCCCAATAGTCTTTTAAACACAAAATTAAAATGGATTAACAATAGTACTTAGTTTCGTAACTTTGAAGTTTCTAATAAATTATGGACAAAAGAATATTTATAAAAAATATTTCGCTCCACAATAAGCTTTGTCTTCAATTCGCACGCTCCTGAAGTCTGTAATAAATGTAGTTTTTATCAATTAATTGTAAGAAAAATTACTTGGAAAATTAAAGAGGCAGATTGGTAGAACGGTCGTGGAAAGTCTTCGTTCGCAGTCTTTATTGTACGGGCATTTATTTTTACTCTTTCTACAATAACTTCTACAGTTCTGTTGTGTTCTTTTATTGTTGGTAGGGAACTATCAATAAAAATAAGTTATTAATTGGCATATTATGAAATATACGACTACATGTATATGAAATGAAATGAAATTAGTTTATTAGCATAGATTAGGCACTAAAGGCGTGCGCTAGCTCATCGTCAGACTCTATAATGGCTTCGGAAAGGCGTATGACGAGAAGACCACAAGAACTCGTCAATCATAGTCTGTACATAAAAGTACATATAGTAGGTATGTACAAAAGGAACAATTTAAACAGAAATAATTCTAGTAGGTGTTCGTGGACAATTTTATTTAATCAGACGATTTACGCAATAAATTAAATTAAAAACATACCATCATTGTGTTTATTAGATCATAGTGAAGTCATCATATGGGTTAGTACTGTCTTTTATACGAAGTAGTTTTATTCATCTTCTCTAAATAAAAAGATATTGCCCAGGATAATTGTAATGTTTTATTGCAATTATTTTAATGGTTTACTTTCTGATTGTCTTGTTTAGATTGTATCTTGTAGCATATATATGTATATGTATAGTATGTATGTATAATACGGTTGTGCCTAGAGATTTCACTTGTACGGTAAGTATGACTTTTACTCGATACCAAGAATTATATATTTTAACTATTGTACAAATGGAACGGGTTCATATACTCAGCTGTTATTAATGTGTGGTGAAATGTCAACTGTGTGTATGTTTCTTACGTTTGGTACGGTCACAAATTTGATAAATATTTTGTATAAAAGTGAATTATATATAATAAAATTTTATGGTTCCTTCAGTCATTTGTATAAAGGATTTATCATAAACATTTGAATGTAGTTCTTCGTAAATTGTTTTTTTCAACGAATTTTAAATAGGTACTTCCTATAATTAATGGTTTTAAACATAAAATTTGTCGAACATTTCTTGCGTTATTGAAAATTATAGATTAACCTAGATGAATGTTTATATTACAATAATTTATATAAATATTTAATATTGTTTTAAATGTGTATTCTTAATCTACAGGTTATCTAATCAAAAGAGACACTTTTATGATAATAAGCATAAAATACTGTCAGTATGTCGAGCTATTAGTTCGGGGAAACGCCGCGATTTTTGTCACAACAAAAACACGCGTTACACTAAAATAAATTAAACAATATTACAATTGTTTTAGTTTAAACAATAAGGTCGACCGTTACCAGAACAGTTTTAATTATAAATTTATGTTTTCTTACATGAATATTATTATATATTTTTGTTATGTACTGAGAGTCACTACAAAGGACAGTTAATTCTGTGTCTGTAAAGAAGATATTTCTTTAAATGACTGAATGTAGGTAATTGTCGAAAGTGTATTTTGTGTTTCCTTGACTAAGTGGAGCGGAGAGACACGACACTCCCAAGAATTGCTAAGTCAGCACATTGGCAACTCGCGTAGCTTTTCCGGCCTGATTCAATTACGCGTAAGTTGTCGATGTTCTTCGTAAATGTCTCGATTTCTTTGTACATGCGATGTATGTTGAGTAGGACTTCATAATATAGGACATCAGTTGCCTCCGCCATACTGGCTTGAAGAGACATTATTAGGCTCCATAATTCTTTCGTTATATTATCGTAACTTAAGTGTCAAGTTAAATAAACAAAGCTTGGTTTTATTCATATTTAGGTCGATGATAACGTCACATATTATAGTATATTTCGTAATTTATTTAGTAAATATTTAACTTAAGAGTTGGTTTCATATTGTTGCAATTTACGCGTGGATTCATCGCTGTTGTGTATGTAACTATGGACCGTGACGAGGGCAGTGAACCGTTTGTGGCGACTGCACATGACGGCCGAAAGGTATCTTACGTACAGTCGACCATCCAATCATAAAGCACGTTGCGTTGAACATTTAATGCATCTACCTATCCTATTGACAATGTTTTTTGTTCCAGATACCAGTGGAAAAAAATGGTCAAGTATATTCAAAAATTCCACCCCCTCGCAGTAAAGAGTTCGGTTATTATGGGAAATATACAAATACAGGATCTCATTTGACATATCTGAAGCAAAATAATGCATCCGAGCCAGATTTAACTAAAAGTACAACACCACCAGCACCAGCAAATGAAACTAAAAAGTCAACGTTATGTAAAACCTTTCAATCTTTTATACCTAAAATGAATTTGAACTTGGAAAAAGTAACCGAGCAAAACCCGCGTATTTTAGATTTGCGCCAAAAACTTAATGAAATCACAAAAAAACAAGATCGTAATGTCGACAAACAAACGAAAGCATTAATTAATGATATTACTCAACAGTTGGATGATAAGAATGAAAGTGAATCAGGCCCTTACAGCTTGTTATTTGAACTACAATCGTCTGAGCCTTCTACGTCACAGGAAACAGCAAATAAGAAAATAACGGAAATAGGAGACAATTCCTCAAATTGTAAAACACGGATATTTAATAACAAGTTACCGAACATTATTGATTTAGACAATAAACCCATGAAAGAATTTGAATATTCTTGTGAAAGCGAACTTAATGCTCCGCCTAACAAAACGTTTAATCTTCATTCAAGATCAGATTTATGTCTGCATTTTAAACCACATGTACAAAGCATATTCGAAAACATAACACCCAATGACAGTTCAATCAGCAGGACAAATGAAGAGAATTCACTTGATGATAGTTTGGGTATATTAACTCCCGATCAAATGGATGGTATTTGTTACCTGGACAATGCTTTCTCTCCAACAGTTGAAGGATTACCAATATTCTGCGATAACGACCAAAAGAATTCCCCCGATAACGGCGACACGCCATCGACTGATAAGACTGAAAGTAATTCCGCAGCTTCAACGATGTTTTTCCAAAGTGATGACTTGAATCGCAAAGATAAAGAGCAGGTAGATAACCTTAACCAAAGCATTTCAAGTGTAACTATTAAGTTATCACAAAGTTCTGATGCTATTGGTAACAATGACTTAAATTACAAAGGGCATTTACCTTATGACACCACGGAAGAAACTCGCTACGCATCTACTCCAAGCGATTGTTGTATCAATGTAAAAGAGGAGTTTGTCACAAGCTTGTTAGAGGATGAAGTATTACCATCAATTCATAGTAGTATTTTAGAACCTATAAGTTCGGTGACAGATATGAATATAAATTTAGATTTATCTTTAGATTGCAAACATAAAGAAAATCATATGACTGTTCAAAGGATTGAGCAAACACCTTCGCCTGAAGAATTGCCACTGGACACGTCAGATTTGCATGGAGACATAAGTACATATTCAAGTTCTCAATTTTCTACTTCAACACTTCATGATTCTCATACATATTCAGATATTAAAAATGAATTTACTAAATCTATTGAAACTCCTAAAGTATCAAATAGTTTTATTACTAGCGTAACAAGTATTACGAGTCTAGATGGCTACCAAGGTGATGGTGAAATGTCCCGACCTGTTAGTCGAGGCGCCGATCATTCTATTCGTGAAGAAATTATAGAGATGGACTGGCAAAATGTGCCAGTAGCCAGAAGACCCGAGGCAGACCCAATGACAGATTCCGATTTTTTCACAGAGAGTGATGCTGATGGCTTGGACGACCATATGCATAGAGGAGATAGAAAAGCACAAGTAATAGATGGTGCACTGTATGGCGGAAAAAATAATAATGGTAATCCACCTCTAATAGTCAATAGAAATGAAGACTCTTGTATGGATTCTAGTGGGGTCTACACTGATTTAGAAAACCATCGATCTTCACCTGTATTCTTAAATGCTATAGACGATATGTCTCCTGAGGGTTCTTCGGTGTCTACACAGTCAGAATGTAGTCAGAAAAATGGCAACCAAGCTAATGGATTCTTTGAGCCTAATGCTGTAATAAAACCTCAAAATCTTGAAGGTCAAGTAGATACAGAAGATTCTAAAATAAATATTACAATCACACCCATTAACGATAAAGAAATCTGTAAAGATATAATTCCGAAAGAGGAAAAGAAAAGTTTTACATTAAAAAAGTATAAAATGCCTAAGCGTGATGTACCTAGTAAAATAAAGACAATAATGAATAGAAAGGCGGATGCGGATTCCAGTGTTCAAAATAGTCCTAAAAACGTAAAGAAGACTGATCGTCGCGAGAATCTTGCGAAAAAGAATTCGTCGATCGAAACAAAGAACGAATATAAAACGAAATCATTCAAAGATATTAAGTCGAAAATCGATTGTTCATTCTCAATTCAAAGATCTCAGACAGCTTGCAGTGTTACTAGATTACTAAGCTCTAAATCAACAAACTCTAACACAAAACCAAAAAGGTAACAAATTTTCTTGTTTTTTTTACATTTAATTCAATAATAATTATAATTTTATTCACAGCCGTCACATGCGTATGCGGATGGAGTTAGGATCAGCCAATGGAAGCGGTAAAAGCAGTCTCCATAGTTCTCAAAGCGACATTAGCGCGAGCAGTTCTCCTTTGGGAAAGCATTCTACATCTAGATTTCCATTACTTCGTGAGTACAGTTTAAGCAAATTACACATTTCTATATATTTCATTTAAAATGGACAGTCAACGTGAATGTGTCGGTTCTCATACATTTTAGGTCTTTTTGTAAATTCGTTGCGTCGTTGGTTGGTTGGTTATCTGCTAGACCTTGAAGTAGTTCATTTGTTTTTCTGTGACATAAGTACGTAATTCATTATTATAAATTAGCAGCTTATAAATTTTACATCTCACATCTAAAAATATATTACGCTGCTTATTGACGTAATTCTATATTAAATCAAATATCTAATAGATCTTATATCCAATTACCAAGGTCACATTCTCAGTGGTTCAATCCAACGTTAGCAACCGTTTCTGTAAATTGTTCATGAACTATATATCAATAAGATGGATTGTAGTCAATCTAGATTAAGGCAACAATTTGAGATAGATTGGTTTTGAAACAATTTCAATGTTATCTTGTGGTAAACAACGATGATAATTTTGATGATCTAAAAACATGTTTTTATAGTAGTACCAAAGTTTACTAACCTATATCTCAAATAAATATTAACATTTGCAAGTGCTCTTCTTGCAAATGCCATTATTTGTTAAATCTTGGTGTTTGCCTACAAGTTGTTAACATAAAAATTGTTATTTATTATTTTCAGGCGTTTAGTTCTTAATTCACATCTGCGTTGATTATGTAAATTGACGATTACTTTAAATACTGTTGGTCTCAAGTTTTTATAAACAGTCGATTATGCTAAAACATATTGTGATGTGTTTTAATAGTATTTTTAAATGACCTTGAGCCTGGTGGTTACTAAAGCATAACATATTATGGCGTCATGATCAGTATTAAACATGTGGTTGCAGACAATTAATGTCATTGATAAAGCATCTGAACGAAGATGTTCGTCTCATATGTAAAAATTAATAAGTTATTTTGTATGCAGAGACCTAATTTAGCGTGATCTATAGAACGCCTGATTAAAAAGAATGTAATATAATTGACGATATAACAAGAGTGCTATTTTACTTTATAATTTTTATGCAGGCGTTATGATTGTCTTGGAGTTGCGTTAAATACGATTTTAGGAATAAACATTAATTTGAATTTTGGCTAAAATAAATGAAAGGTAATAACATAAACCTTCTTTAAATTAAAAAAATAATGTAATCAATGTCACGAAACATAATTATTTTGAAAATATTTTCTATTTATAATAGATATTTAATAAATAAGAAAGTATTGTTAGTTCCGCATATTTACCGCATAGGGATTCGGAGATCGATTCCCGTGTAAGGTCAATTCATATCCAGTTGGCGACGGGATTCGAATGCGGGGATGTGATAGCGACTTAAACTAGACTCGGCTTTCTGACAAGACCGGGCGCCAGTTAGTCGTGAGCGGCGCTCGCCGGTCGACCGCGTGCGCGACTTTTGTGACGTCACATTGCATTACGAAAATCAATGACATCGTATAGGTTAACGCCGCATACCGTATTTTCTGTAAGAAAACGCGAAATATGCTCAAAGTGAAGTGTATGTTCGATGCTTGTGCCAGCTGAGCAATACCAATACATTTTATGGTTTATTTATTTTCCAAACCAAATTCGCTGTCATAATTTTTTCGTTTGTTTATAATTTCTCATATAAATATTATGTTTTAGTGCAGTGATATTGGTGCATGTTGTTAATTTCATACACCTGGTTGTTGTTTATTTTTTATATAAAATGTCACCACAAAAGGAATGTTTAGCCAATTTAATCTTCATAGGTTTACAGTCGACCGGTTAACATTGTGCTAGATTCTATAAAGCCTGACAAGTGCTCGGTGTGAAACATTGTTATTTCTATTGTAAATAGAAAACTAGGAATAAAAGTCAGTTATGACAATTGTCGTTTTACCGCTAACTATAGGTTACTTTTATGGGAATTGAATTATGGAAAATGCTTACATTTACAATGATTTATGAGTAATTTATAAGGCATTTAAAAAGTTCCTGTTACAATGTTATCTATAATCGGTTAAAACGGACGTATAAATTTTTACCGACTATGGTCGAGGTCACTCGTATTAGCTATTATCATTTAATCTTTAAAGATGTACGGGAGATAATTTTATATAAAATTTATATAGTTAGTCAGCTAAAGAAAAAATTAGTTCACTAATAAGTTTTTCGAAAGTACTGTCTACTCTGAACAAATAATAAATGATAAAGTTCACATTGCTGACAAAACAAAAGCGTTTAATGATCTAATTTTAAATTATGCAATGCATTCATTTAACAATAAACACACGTAACAATAGTGTTATGCAACATGAGACACTTATAAGAATATTAATAGGTACGAAAAAACTATTAGTTCGTTGTTTAAACTTATCTATAGTTATTGTAGACACAAACTTGCGTGTTACTTTGTTTGCTTGTGTAGGTAGCTGTTTTAGTCGCACACAATTTGATAAAAAAATGCTTATACAGATATTTTTTTAATTGATCCAAATTCTGCTAATTCTTACATATAATATGTAGTGGAGGAACCTTGCTTTTTATTTTGAATATTAGAGTAATAAAATAAAATAAAAACTATCACTATATTTAAAATGTCAATCTGTAAAACATTAAAGATTTTGATAGTGTAGTGTCAATCAAGAAGAAAAAAAACAGCTCATGTTATAAAACGATATAAAAACACGCACGTTTATAACCTATTTAACATACTAACAGTTAAAGTAATGCGAGCTTGTCAATGAGATGGTTGAGTAAAGCAAATCGATGACTTCCTGATAGTCCAGGAAACTGAAGCCCCACCTCTGCTAGAATTAAACTACTTAATGATCGTGGAGACCGGTCTAATTAAGTAACTACGTGTAGCCATTATGTGTAGGCAACCGCTTAGATACCCTATAAAGGTACACTTTTTCTCCCTTTTAAATGAATAAGTAACGAGGTAAATGCACTGAATATTGCCTTTAAATATTTTTATATAGTCTTTTTTTCTCTATGTTAAATTCAAATTTACAAAAGTTCCTGTCGTCTTTGCTATACTGGACTATTTCTAAATATCTGTTATATCAAATAGGTAAGGTTACTTCAAGCGGACTGGTTTAATAATAATAATTTTTAGTCTGTATACAACTCATTTATGTGCTATAGTTTTGTAGTTAGGTCAAAAATATTATATCCCACTGTTATACTCGATTTATATGTGACAATGTGGATGCTGTTACGACATAACTCGTATAGGGGTACAATGCAGGAATAAATGATTCGTACCTTTCACCGATTTCATGGCGAACGAGCGTGTCTTGGCACATGCAATAGCAGTCCCCGATATTGCAAATTGAAAGAGATCAATTGATTCGAAAGTACTCGTATAAGCTGATTGTCCTGTATTTTATATATATGCAGTTTTACACCGAATTTACATACAGTAATGCCCCGCTTTACGCGAGGAATACGTTCCGGAAAAAATCGCGTTAACTGAAATTCCCGCGACCATAGTGAAGTTGATGACTACATTATGTTTATACGCACTCTTTCGCGTAATTTAATAAGAAATTTGAATTTCGCGTTATAGTGAAACCGCACATAACGGGGTCGCGTAAAGCGGGGTATTACTGTATATAGTATATATTAAACGATTTTTTAATTAGAGTAATTTTTGAACGTTTTTTGAACGTTATTTGTTGTGAAGATTAATCACAAGACTTGTAATATCTTAATTATATAAAAATTGTTGCCGTAAAGCAAAGATTTTCTGCTTAACACTAGAAAGACCAACGCCGTCAAATTGACGGCACGGCGATTTCATTCTTAAATATTTAACAAACTATGTTTTTGTTTCTTTTCGTATTTTACTACTTTATTATATTTGTGGTATATGAGATTTCTTTACAAATACCTAGTAAGACCGCACGCCGTCAATGTGACGGCAGCGATATTCTTATAGTAAACAAAGGTACTTTTGTTTT
>JAPWLS010000896.1:0-27422 GCA_028551675.1 Tineola bisselliella
AATACACTTTAGTCGTTGACTGTATGTATAATTCCTTAAAAGATGACATCGCAGTATCTCACAGTATTTGAAATGAATTTGTCATTATAATTGCGTACCTGTGTGACTGTGTGATTATTATCAGAGCGATTTATGAATTTGTCTTGTCTAAATTCATTCACAGAATCTTACGAAATTTTCTTATATTACGTTTGGCGTTTTTGTGTCGATACTTTGTAATATTATTGTTAGATAACAACATAATATTTTTAACAGTTACAAAAAACAATGTTTTTATTGTCGTAGGCTCTACGATGCAGTGGCTGACACTATAGTCTGTTACGCAATGGATAGGATCGCAATAAATATTTATCTATATTTGTTTTGGGTTTGAATGTTTTATGTTTGTGTTATTTCTGTCCTGATAGTCATAACTATATAACTATAGGTATATATTTACGTATTATTGAGAAGTATAAAAACGCAATCCACAAGCGTAGGGTGTCTGCGGATAGCATACACGTTGTGTGATATGAAATGCTGGCTGACGGAGTTCCAGGAGTGGAAAAGAAAGGTACTTACGATTGACTCAGTTTTCCCTCTTTTTCGTCTTCGGAGCGAACTCAGGCGCTGTTCTATTATATGAGTTGATTCTTCTCCTGATAGCGATGAAATGCAGATTATAATTAAAGTGCACAATTTATTTATCGGCGGAGTTCCGAGCGCGTTTTGCCAAGAGGGCGCTGCCATCGAGATGAAAGGTGGCGGGGGGAACATGAATCTTGCCAGCCAGCAAAACAGATAATAAATAGGAAGAAAAAATAGTATATTATTGGTACACACATTAAATGATTCCAGATTCTTGGTTAGAAAAAAGATATGGTTATTTCATAATTTGGCAAAACAACAGAGAAAGGACAGCTTCCGCATCCGCGATGATCTCATCTCAATGCGGTAAAGCAATGATACATTCGCGATGTCAAAATAAAACCAGTCCATTAAAATCCATTAGTCCATCATTATTTAAATTTATTTACATTATTGCAACTATTTAGGTAAAGTAATATCTGAAGAGAATAAAAAAACTTCTAATTGGTTACTTTAGTTTATTACACAGTAGTACTTGAACATAAATAACTTTTTCAAGTCAAGTGTTCTTGAGAAATTGTGGATTGATTATTTAATAATGCAGCGTGTAAATGGCAAGTCGATCTGTTGCGTGATGAGCTTCTAAAAGCTTTAGACCTTTCAGGCTTTAGGAAGTTGCTTATTGTATTTTACTTTTAGTAATTGGGCTCCAATGGAGCGCTTTTACTCGTCAATACAAATATAAATATAAATTTAATTTATTAATTATCAATTTAATTTAGCTGCTTTATACTGGCATTGTCCACTTACATACTAATGTCATAATAATGATGTAGAAGAATAGCTGCTGTATAGGGGCATTGTCATCCTATTATATACCTAAGGGTAAACATAAAATGACATAGATTATGTCCAAGCTTTTTTATCAGTAAGATATTCATCTAACGTGTAATATGATTTTTGAATAATAACACTAATTATTATTATATATTACAATTCACTCTTTTGACCCCTTTCTACACAACAATTATATTACTAATTATTTAACTGATTTAAAACTAGTGTCGTCTTTATTTTTGATTATTTGAATATAACGCATCGAAAGCTGAAGTTTGGATTAAAAATATTATGTTAGTGGAGTCCATTAAAGTTCTTAATTTATAAACGTTCAACTGAATAACATATTCAAATGTTAGCAACCAAATTCAATAATGTTGACTAAAACGTTAAATATGAGTTAATTAAGTAATAATTGATACAATTAGTAATCATTTTAACGTGACAGACATGCGGCGACCCCTATCGGCTGGAAGGGGTAGACGCATATCTGTCCACCAAACAGGAAGGTGTCATTTTGATGTGTGTTAATACTGAATTAAATAAAATGTGAGTATTGATATTTTGTATGTTTTTATAACTAAACGCGTAATCACGATTCTATAGATTGTTTCCATTTACACGTATCGTGATTATTTACATTACAATGTAACGTTAATGCCAATCTATGTAATAAAACTATAATATTTAAAAGGGACGAAGGCTTTGTTTTATTTAAATAACCCCTTTCGCCATGATACCTATTTAACTGCACTTTACACAAATCAATCTATATAATGGTAAAAACCAAGTAAAAGTACTGGAAGTTATGTTCAGTGTGACAATGATTTATATGTATCATAATTTACCCATCTGTCAAATTGCACGTGCGTTTATATGATACGCTTGAATAGAGAATGCTGTGAGAGTTAATATACACTCGCCCATTTTAGAATTATTGATTAGGTACACTTCAATTCAGTTCTGAAAGCAGACACGATAAAGTGAGAAGTAAGAGTGGTCGTTAATTATTTTCGGGTTACTTATTCATTTGTTTAATTTCGATTTTTATTATGAAAAAATATATATGGTGTAGATTAAACAATCGTACCAATTATGTCAATAACATGTCACTTTTAATTGAAAATAAATAATATTAAATACGAATTATTATTATTATTTATAACGTAAATTAGGCATTTTAGAGAAGCTCGGTTAATAATAATAAATACTAATACAATATATGAAATAAAAAACAAATTTAGAGCAATTGGCGATCTTATCACTAAAAGTAATTTCTTCCAAATAACCAATTGTCATAGGAGAAGCAGTGTTAGTATTGGGCAATGCAATTTAGATAAATAAAATACATAAATATAAGTAAACTGGGTACAGAATAATCTGTCCGTTATCCTCTTATAAATCTGATTAGTATAAAATTTTATCAACTGGCAAAGGTGCCACAAAAACTAGTCGGTTTTAAATCAATGGTTTTCAAAGTGCGAACCTTTTAGAAAACACCCGTATCCCGCATGCGGTAACTAATACACGAGCTATTAAATATATATAAGCTATATTAAATGCTAATATATTTCATTTGTTTTACATAAGGTGTTATAAGCAAAATGTTATAATACAAAAAAAATCAATGAAAGCATATTCATATATGAAATATTAAAAAGCAGTTGCAGAGATCATCAGCAAGTCAACGGTTCCTAAACAATCACCTTTGACCTAACATTACGAAGGCTTCATCAAATCCATGTCAGTATTCTATTTCATAATTTTTATTACATTATATTTTGTGAATGCATCTGACAGCTCTTCTCGTGACCACTTTGACCTACATTGACTGAATTTTAATAAGGCTTAACTATTAATTGACATTTCGAGATGCAGAATTAATTGCTCTTAATTTTTTATTTCATCTAATCTAATTCCGGTTTGTGAAATTGAAATACAAATACATTGAAATGAAACTAACCACTAGTACAACTCATAATCTAAATGCGCTTTCGGCCTTAGCTTGGAAGTATCCGAGACGAGAGGTTAGTATCTTGAAGTCGCTCAAATAGACCGCCAGAATAGCAGACGCAACTGTGGGCTTATCACGAATTTAGTCTGGCTTTCGAATCGAGCTGTCACAAGTAAAACGGATCCGTTAGCAATCGGGATCATGAATTTTCACTAACGACTAACGAGTACCAGCAATCTATCAAATGAACGAAAGATCGAGACGTTCGAAAATTAACAAAAAATATCTAAAATATTGTAGTTCCAAATCCGCACGCGGTGGCGCTGCTCAAATTTCCATACAAATCGCTTGAAGCGAACTCGGTTCGAAAGCCAGACTAAAATTCGTGATAAGCCCACTGATATCTGCAGACCATTGCAATTAGCAGCTGTGTTCTGCTATAAAAATAAATTTAATTCCAGTTCGTGATTATAATTATTTTTTGATACATTTACTCGCAGTTAGACGTGACCGGTGCTTTATTAATACTATGTAGCGGTGTATATTTATAAAACTAATTATTATACTATAAAATATTCTACCAATGGCGCGCCTCGGACACAATACCTTTTTAGCGCCCCCCATTCGAAAACCATATAATATTATATGTAAAATATACTCGCAAATTAATAAACAATTACAGTAAAATAAATAGTCATAGGCTCAACACTGTCAATCAGTTATAATAAAAACTAAAAATTATCCAGATTTTGTTTGTTTTGCGAGTAGCCCCGGGCATAATGCCCCTCTGCTCCCCGCTGCTCCCCCTCGCTACGCCACTGTATTCTACCTACATTATTGCACCAGCTCAATAAACTAACTTCTAAACGGTTATACAAAACATAAAATCTCCTTGTATCGGTTCACAATTTCGTAACGCATAATCATAACAAAACAAGTCACTATTAAAGGTAAACAATAAAATGTATAGTTTTGTAAATTGTAAAACTTGAATTGAATTTGTACGTAGACTACAAAGGATTTTTGTTACACAATTTATTCCTAAATAGAGAGAAGAGAAGATATGAGATTTTCATTTGTTAGTTAAAAAGTGGTAGGCAGACTGATGATGGCATTAGCCCAGTATATCGTTCCGGGGAAGTACCACCACTTTCAAGAGGAACACACATGAAGCTAGTCGTGTTTCGGGATCAGCTTGGAAGTATCCGGGATAACGAGAGGAGTGTGCCCTGTCAGTTTGGACATAGCACATTCTTCTCCTCAAGCCGGCATAGTGGAGACGACTGTACTTACGAGACGACTCTAGCTTAACATCAGGCGAAGTGTGGCCATATGCTGGGCTATCAATAAAAAAAAATAGAGATCACTGTACAGTTTGTATTGTATTAATAGAGTGGTAGAATTGGTAGAGATGAAGCTAGGGTGCGATAGTCGCTTCCACTATGCCGGACTGAGGAAATAAGAATACATTTCTGTTTAGATTGTGAGAGCTTTTCCAAGGTATTTCCAAGTTATAAGATGTTACTCTTAAAAGTAGTAGCACTACTCTAAGATGGTAGAGATTTGACTTTACGCTTAAGTTATAAGCAATTTGGTTTCTTAGTAATGATAATATAATAGTTATAATACTAACTTAATATAGAATCGACGTATATATTATACTAGCTTTTACCCACGGTTTCGCTCGCATTTAATTCATTAAATAAGTATCAGAGATCATTTCAATGGTAATGAATCAATCTGAAACTATAGTCAGTTGGAAACTATAGTAAAAAATAATATATTTTTTTAAATAAAAAGTATTCTATGTTACTTCTAGTACCTCCAAAAATATGTGTACAAAGTTTCATGATGATCGGTTGAGTAGTTGTTGCGTGAAAACGTAACAAATAAACTCACATTCACATTTATAATATTAGTAGGGATTTGCACTGAAAAATACTGAATAGAGTAGCAATAAATGTCTATAGTGTAAATTGTGATCCATCATTTAAAGTTATGGGGTTAGCCTTAAATACCAAATAAAATTACACAATTTGAATACACAATATGTTTATGTATTTTGCAGTTTACGATCGATATTTTATATAAACACTTTATATTCAAGAGTAATTGGTTTAAGTTATATTAAAAGAAAATATTTAGCTATATTTGTTCATTCTGATTAACAATTTATATTAATATGTAAATAAATAAATAAAAAAATAATTATAAAATATCAGAAAACGCAAAGTTTAGGTACCCCATTCCACTCCGGGTTCCCCTACCATCGAATAATTATGATTATTTTTTAATGAACGACTGTTTAATATCAAAACAAATGAAACATCATAAATAAAAGAGTATTACTACTGTGTTAAACAAAAAGTTACCAGACGTTTATAATTGTATACTTTATTTTCGATGAATGATTTAGATCAGCGGTTCTCAAACTTTTATTGGCGAAAGAACCCTTTTGGAAAGACAAATAATTTGACGTAGTTCTAAAATAATAAAAAAATTATTTATATGCATTCTTTATTAATAATGTATTACAATGTAGATTTATGACTGTTTAGTCGACTGTTGCGCGCGTACAACTGTCTGTGGTGTCTGTTATATGCTGGGCTATCAATAAAATAAAATAAAAAGATATATGTGATATATAGATGTAGACTTTTAGTTGGATTTTAAACTTTATGTTGGAATATTTAGATGCTATATATTTTATTTTCATCTATAAGCTTATAGTCTCCTTTTAGAAAGTATTTTCGTGGAGCCCTTATACATATTAGGAAAACGTCAAATAAAACAATATTCATAAAAAGGGATCCGTCATAACAATCACGCAATTGAAGTAGAAAACTTTAAGCGTATTTTTATATTTTAGAATTGTATAAAGTGAACAAACCTTTCTATAATAATGAGGTCATTACTTAAATTACGTTACAAAAAAATGCACGATTTAATACAAAACCTAATTCAACAAATTCATATTATCGATATTTTTAATCTAAAAAGCCAGTATTATGTGTTGCAAATGCAGCGGTCTAATCAAACAACGTTACAATTTAAAATCGGTTTTATTATCGAATCGATTGCGGTGAGAGGACTGTATTAAATAAAATTTTTAGATAACGTAATACTGAAGTAAAAACATCAAAGATATTATATTTCGGTTAAATTAATACTAATAAGTTATTTTTTAAATTATATAAAACAAAAGAAAGTAATAAATACAATAAATTCAATTGAGCGCTTGGAGCCGAAAATACATTAAGTATTGTTAGTGAAGTCCGTCCTAATGGTTAGATTTTTTTAAATATAATTGTTTTTCTGGTAATTTTGAAATTAATTATTGAGACGGAGATCAAATATAAAAAATAATCTGACTGTGAGGAAAGACTCTACTTACAAATCAATATTTGAATTTGCATCACACGGTAAATTGGTAAAAACCGGACTTGGCCCCCGCTGACTTTTTTCTCTTCCCAAAACTGAAGACACCGATGAAAAGAAAGCGTTTTGCTACGATTGAGGAGATAAAAGAAAAATCGAAACAGGAGCTGTTGGCGATACCAAAAAGTGCATTTCAGAAGTGTGTTATATCAGAGGGGGATTACTTTGAAGGAGACAAGATAGTTATTGATGAATAAATAAATACTTTTTGAAAAAATTGAAAATAACGGTTATTTTTTGATCACACCTCGTATGTAACAAAATTATTAAATAAATTAATTGAAAATTATACATTGTAAAATGAAAAATTATCAGTTTTTTAAAAATCATTATTGCGAAATTGATATTCTAAATAAAATACTAACATTCTTTGCACTAAAAAAACCTCAGACCAATTTCAGTAATTAATATAATTGAAACGAATTATTCATGACAAACTTTAAACGATTTAATGCGAATTACAGAAAATTGGTATCGCGTGCTGTCATGATACTCATTTGTGGTTATCTTTTAAATATAACCGTTTTGATGTTGCAAACTATTTACGAAATCAATCTTTAGACCGAATGCAATCTGTGGATGGAAATAAAATTAAACGAGTCTAATTTTATGACTTTAATTTTATGTACAACGATATGAAAATACTGATCGGTTTTAGCTTTTTCGTCTTCTTGTTGTTTTATTAACACTAGGTTTACGGGACGCGTCAATTTGACGTATTTTGACTTTTATCAGAGAATTACCAAAAACTGTTTAAATTTTTATTTTATCTCTTTGTATGACTTTTATTCATTGATCGAGGGAAATATATATTGAAGTCTATTTTCTTTAAAAGTGTTGAATTACTGAACTTGTCTATGTGGTATACCTATCTCTACGATATGCGTCAAATTGACGCGTTTTAGTAGAAGTAGTTATATAGAAAACGTCCGTAAACCTAGTGTTAATGACCTCAGATGTCTATTAAAGACAATTCTGCCAATGTCGAGTATACGGGTAGAAACCCAATAAGAAATTATAAAATCTTAATTCACACGTAAACCCCCATGTCAAAAAGCCATCTTTCGGGTTTTAGCTTAGTTTGACGTTCCTGGGTAATAGAGTCATTTTCAATTGTAACCTTTGACAAATGTTTTTATTTCATACGAATATTTTAGAGTTGTGTTTTCTCCAGATGTACGAAAGCTTAAATTATAAATAACAAAAGAAAGTACAATTCATGCTAAATAAAACGATAATAAACACGTCATAGGTTTTTTTCTTTTACATCTAAAAATAAGTTCACTATTTAGCGAGAGTATATGAGTGCAATGTAATGTTGTAAGGCTTGATATACTCTAAAAATATGATTAAAAGTTAATTGTTTTGTTTGAGCCTAACCTGCTGTATTATGTGTGTTCAATAAGACAAGGACGTCGAGCACGAAGCCACCTTCGTAAAACACTTGACATTTGAATTAATAATAGTAATTTGTTATATCGATATTTTTGTAACTGTATGTTGAATAATGAAGAAATTTAGTAGTATAACATATTTTACATAATATATATGTCATACAAATAACTCATACAATTAAACTACTATAATATAAATGTCAACTTTAAATGCTAAATAATGTCAAATTAAATTTAAACTTATAAAATGTCACTCATTAATTCACCAATTGAATAGTAGGATTTGTTCATTAAAAATACGTTGGGATTCTTTTTAAATATATTAGAATTATCAATGTCTCTTATAAAATTTGTTTTATAAAACCACTTTTCAAAGAATTTCTTAGACTTACACGATGATTTTTATGTGATTTTTAGGTTAGTTTTTTTTTGTGTTAGTTATCTCGGGACAGATATCGTGACGTAATAATAAGTACTAAAGTACTTTTATACGTGCATAAAGCAGTATCAATATATTACAATTATTTATTATACTTATAAAGTCTTCAACTAGGAACTAAGTAATTTCGGCCAGTACCAATGAACCTACTCTTAAGTTGAATATTTGATCAGATTTTTCAATTGTTTTTTTTTTGATAGTTAATAACGGATTGATCACATTTTCGGCTCCAAACGTTCAAGTGAATCACTCAGCTATGCGTTTTGGTTAATCTAAGTTTGGATATCACAAAAAATGTAATAAAGGCTATATTAAAATAGAAATTTGTAAAATGCAACACCAATTATATTGTCCGCATTGAGCTTACATTAGCGATTTTGTAAATGGCTTCATGCTTTAGTGAATCCGATGACGCAGCCGTTTAATACAACGGAACGAAATCTCTCGCCTGTTAACGCGTAAACTACAACTTGTCCTCTAAAATTCAGTTTAAAAAAACCACTAATCTATAGGCGATTGTTTTTATAATTTGTTACAATATCACCGAAATAGTTTGGAATGTGGAATGAAATGCCGCCCATATTACCGCATACCGCAATGATTTTTTGTAACGTGAGTAGCCTATATATTAAGCTAGAGTGAAATCCATGAGTAGAGACAATTGTATACAAATAATGTACTGACAATAAATGTGTGAAGTGATAAGAAATCTAGTGTAGACACTATGCTTCAACCTTTAAGCTAATGTCTATGTTACTTCATGACTGTTATATTTAATTGAAACTAGCTTTTACCCGCGGCTTCGCTCGCATTTAAGTCATTAAATAAGTATCAGAGATCATTTCAATAGAAAGAAACAGCTGAAACTATAGTCAGTTGGAAACTATAGTAAAAAATTTTTTTAACTAAAGTAGATGATCCTAGATCCTATGTTACTTTTAGTACCTCCAAAAATATGTGTACAAAGTTTCATGATGATCGGTTAAGCAGTTGTTGCGTGAAACAAACTCACATTCACATTTATAATATTAGTAGGGATGTATCCATGTTGTTAAACCCGCTCGAGCTCAAACTCCACAGAAATCCCGTTTCAAGTAGAGATCACCATTGAACATCGTTACTGAAAACGAGCCTTAATCCGCCAGGAATAGGCAAAGGCATGTTCTGCAATTTAAGGAAACAGTAAATTAGAAACCACGCAATGCGTAATAAACAAAATGACAATCAATGACAAGGAAAATTTATTATTACGCAACTCTAAAAACCAAATACTAAATCGATTACTTCACTTTCTCTGTTATTGAATCGTTTTTCTTTAACAACTTTAACCTGTTATCCATTGCATATTTTGTACAAATTTGGAATAAATGCATTAGTTGTTAAAGAGAAATGTATTTGTTTATTAAAAAATAAAATTAGGTTATATAAAATCGTAATCAATTCAATATGCTACAAATGTGACGTTTTTTATATAAGTAGAGTTTTAATATTGACCCGATTAAAGTAAACTTTTCCATACTAAAACACGATCTTGTCAAACCTTCATACAAGATAGGAGTACGCAAGGACTAGTTTTTGCAATACGTAATCAAAGTTAATAATAGTTGTAGAGATATTTTCAAACGATCACTCTAAGAGTTCACTATTGCATGTTGAATTTGTTTTATGTTATTTACTTATTGCAAATATGAAATTCTAATGACAAGTAGGCATTAGTGGTGTGAGAGGTCCTTATATTCCTTTATATTTAAAGAGATAACGCTTGTACGTAGTTTGATCTGTGAACAGCTGATTACTTAAATGTATTTTTTTCCAGTTTATGCAGTAAAAAAATATTTACTAATCCCTACTAATATTATAAATGTGAATGTGAGTTTGCTACCTAGCCGATCATCATGAAATTTGGTACACATATTTTAGGAGGAACTAGAAGTAACATAGGATACTTTTTATTAAAAAATAAATAAATTATTTTTTAGTATAGTTTCCAACTGACTATAGTATCAGCCGTTTGGAATCATATTGATTTATTTCTATTGAAATGATCTCTGATACTTATTTAATGACTTAAATGCGAGCGAAGCCGCGGGTAAAAGCTAGTAAATAATAAATCTTTAAACACGGCAACCACTAGACAGTAATCAAAATAAATTAAGAATACGTTCCATATACTGATATATTTATTTTATTTATTGCTTAATAATACAGAAAAAAATAATACAAGTAAGTGAGTAAAGAGATGGCGGCCTTATCGCTAAGAAGCGATCTCTTCCAGGCAACCAACTTTTAGATGTGGAGCAATGCAGAAGAGAAATAGCGGGAGGATATATATTTATTTTAAATTGCAATTAATAAATATTTCTTATAATCCGAAAGCTAAGAGTTCAAATAATATTGTAAATAAAAAACTATTTTAAAAGGTGTATCTAAAATTAGAATAAATTAAAAAAACAACAACTAAAAGTTATTTAAATTCGATTGCGTGTTATGTGCGTTGTATGGTGAGAGGTGGTTTAATATATTCAAATAAAAATAGTTGATTACTAAATTAAATTGCTGTACATTGTTGCTTTTCTATCATTAAACATAATTTAGTCTGTTTAAAACACGTAATAGGTATCTTTGTTTAAGTGGGTGAATACGGAAGCGTGCAACAGTATGACCCTCGCTATTTTTCTTAGAGTGTAGATAAGTAACTATGACACGGGCTTTATTAACGTCTTAACTAGAGTAAGATAGTATGAAAGATAACGAAATAATATCATGATATTTTTTATTAACGTTTTTTTATTATGCATTTTTAATTCTATTAATTTACGTTATAAATTTGTAAAGACATGTCCATTCCTATTGGTTTCTTATTGTGAGTATTTTTTTTTAAATATTTTTGTTTTATTGAATTAAAATCATGCTCGAAACTGGTATATAAAAGATGTATGCAGCTCTAATAAATTCTTGTAACAAAATACGTTTAAATTATATAACAAATATCTCATAGTGTTGCCATCATATGTTAATTTCGGTAGATTATTTTCCTGATTATAATACCCAATAATACATTCATCTTAAACACAATTTGTAATTGAAATATGAAACTTAATTTTATTAAGAGAAGGCTTGACATTGTTTTTGAGCTGTATAACTGGGTTATGGTATAATTATGTAAATAAAGTTTTGGGCAACGAATTATTATTTTTGAGTTATGTCATTTAAAATATTTGTTTGTTTAAAGCAGTCATAAAATTGACACGAGTGTTAATTCTACACGCATATACATTTTTTTATTGATAGCCCAGCATATGACCACACTCCGCCTGATGTTAAGCTAGAGTGCGGTCCATGAGCATAGACAACTGTTACCACAGACAAATATCCGCGTGCAACAGTCGTCTCCACTATGCTGGCTTGAGGAGACGAATATGATCTGTACAAATCAACAGGGCACACTCCTCTCGTTATCCCGGCTACTTCCAAGTGGGTTCCGCTTGAAAGTGGTGGTACTTCCCCAGGGCTAATGCCATCATTAGTCTGTCTACCACTCTTTAAAATTATGTTCATATTTGAGTGCAATCCCAATCCACGAGCGTAGACAATATTTTTTTATGTAGTGCATGTAATGTATTTATTCAGTTAGTTTTTACTTACCATTGCACCTGAATATCACTCGCTCACATTGACAGAGGTTGGTTGATAGATAATCTCAATGGCATTAAGCTCGTCTACGTACGATTTGTGTAATAAAGTATTTTATTGTTGTTATTACGCTATGATTAAAATAATGTATTATTAAGGGTCACTGGATTTTCTAATGAAAACAGACTAATTAAATAATTATTTAAATGTTGTTATGATCTCGACCTTAATCGAATTAGAATAATTTATTGCAGCAAATGCCTTAGGTCACCACTTATTTGTGAACTAGATTATTGTCCTGTAATTTAGCTCATAGTAAAGCTAGGATTACTTCAACGTCAAAAGAAATGAAGAATAGTTGGAAATATAATTCTTTTAAATTAGTTAAGTTTGATAATAATCTCAGGTACACACGGCGATTTTCAAATGGATACAGTTTTTTGTAGATACATAAGCGATAGAAAGAAAAACGATCACGGTGACGAGAACGGCAAAGGAGATATCTGCATCCCTTTCACACATTCCTCAACTTTGACAAATGATAAGATAAGAGTATAGTTATAGTTCAAACTCGATCCATAGGCAATTGTTTTTAATAAAAAAAACAAAAGAAACTAAATAAAATAGACCTGTCATACATTATAAAAAAAAAGTAAAAAAAATTGAAACAAGGAAACCGTCAAATAAAAATCATTAATAACTTATTTCAAACAGGAAATTTATAATCAACATATAGCCTTTACACTTGAAATCTCAATAAAATTAAAACAAGGTTGTAATACTAGTGTAAAATATCGTTTGGTGGCTTCAAAGTCAAAAGAAGAGTGGCTGGCCTCGATGCAAAAGAGCACTTGTCTCGTCGCGGAGTTCCCCGCGTTATGTCGCTTGTTATCCTGCCATTTCCTCGTTATGGACCAAAAAAAAGGGTTTAGAGCGATTAAACAACAGATAAGGTTTATTGATTCTTGATGTCATGTTTGTTTCCTGATTTCCCTCACACACACATGTACATTATTGACATAACATTATAATATAAAAAAATATATGTACATTGTACATACAGTAATACCCCGCTTTACGCGACCCCGTTATGCGTGGTGAAACTCAAATTTCGCGCTCAATTGCCCCGCATTACGCGAAAGAGTGCATAAACATAATGTAGTCATCAACTTCTCTATGGTCGCGGGAATTTCAGTTAACGCGATTTTTTCCGGAAAGTATCCCTCGCGTAAAGCGGGGCATTACTGTTCTTACAAAGTAATTAAAATGTTTTGAAATAATAGGTAAATGATGGACTAATTTTTAATAGGAGGTTACTGTATCATTAATAAATTCATTTTTATATGTTTTTTTTAACATTAAACATTAATTTATTTGACATTAGTATTATCATTTGAACATAGACGAATTAATAAAAAGTTTTAGTCGCAACCACAATGAAGATTTAAAAGTAGTTGACATTTTCTTGAGGGTCATTGCGTCATACGAATGTCGTATTGTTATGTATTATCTAGAAACGTCTACAGTTATTATGAAGAATATATGTAGTAATATGATAAACGACATAAATAACTATTAAAATGACAATCAATAACAATAAAAACAAATGAAAAGATATGATAAGACAAACTACTAACATTATTTTAAGACCTATGTTACTAACAATATTTGTGGAAAATAAATGAATTCGAATTTGAATTTGGAACATGTATTTGAACAACTAAATGATATGTCGTTAATGGTCTCCGATACCGATGTCTCTTTCGATAATAGTCAATAATTACAAATTTGTTAGACATATTATTTACTAATTACTACTATAACCTCTGATATCACTCAAACAAATAGTGTATTTACTGCCTCATGAAAAGCCAGAGTTCGGTCCATAAACGAACACTTAAAAGATTACAAATTGTAGGATAACATATCTAATTTACTTTGTTTATTTTTACAGGTAATAACTACACACAAGCATTCCAAAATAAGGTTTGTATGCATTAAAAGTATGTCTATTATTTCGACATTTTATTGGGTCCCTACATTATAATCCGTTTGATAGTATGGACTATGTTTATTGAAAAAAAAATTGATAAACAATGACATACTATTATTCAATACTATTGTGAACGTACGGTTCTAAAAAGAAGGTTTCAGCAATTACATCCGTTTTTCCTAATGACAGTTTGATTATAAAGTCATGTCTACTTGTAAAAAAAACGAAACATTTCATATAAATAGTTTTATATTTGCACCTTTTTTATAATCTAGTTGTAATAAGAAAATGGAGCTGAACGCTATATCGTTGAAAACTATTTAAAAACGTATATTATCTATAGATTTTATTTAGGGTATATATGTATATAAGTAGATAAATAAAAGACAAATGTACACAGAGGCGGCTCGTCCTAAAGAGCGCTGGTGCAGTGCACTCACACGAAAATTACAGAAGTAATCTATATTTCTTCATAATACATACTATCCTTACATTACATTCATTCTATTCTACTATGCCTATACAATAGTATATTATATTACTTATATCTACGCCGCTGTAATATAAGTTCTGTAATTTTTAGGACGAGCCGCCTCTGGATGTACATTGTCTCGCATTAAGATATTTAATAATAAAAAAATCCACGACAAATTCGACAATCAATAAAAGTTATTATTCCGGTAAACTGATACTCAATTTAAGCACATAAATAAGCTAGACTACCGATCTCTAATCTTACATTTGAATGCCAATATAATGTCAGATGACCAATCTGTAAAACAAATGTTATAAAGACCACCAACATCATTCATATCCTGTAACGTATAATTGTCACATGATCATAATAATTGACAATCGTATTCTAATGTCAGGGACTTTTATTGTCTTTTATTGTTGTCTCAAATAGAAGCGGTTTTTTTATTATCAAAATCTAAATATTCTAGTAGGTTATTTGCTAATACTATATTATTCAAGCGAATTTAAAACACTATAACGAACTCGGTGCAGGCGTTTATTTAGATTAACGTAGCTTTATATTTTGCAGTTAAACTCCCAAAATGATAATAAGCCACGTAATTTTTTCTTAAATTAGATAAATCATATACCCAAACATCTAAAACAGTATTCGATAGTCATTGATTTTTATAATTCTTTTATTGGTGTGTAAAACAGATCACAGTTGAAATAAAAAGAAGATGCGGACTATATTTGGTAGAACTAAGGTGTGATCGGAAACCATCCACACACTGCGTTAGATTACATTATGAAAAAAAAAAACAAAAATACATAATTGGGTTTAGTACCTAATAATAAGAACAGTATCAAATTTAAAATACATTGTACAACTTGAGAATGGTTTTCAACGAAAAAGAAAAAATAAATGTAAACCCAGAAATATGTCTTAAGTAGAGATATTACACAGTGGCGAAGCGAACTTAACTAGCGCCCGGGGCACAATATTTTTTTTTAGCGCCCAATTCGAAAATCATATAATATTATATGTAAAATATACAAAGTAAAATAAATACAGTCATAGGCTCAACACTGGCACTAAATTTAAAATGTATTTTCCAGAAATCAATTTAAAAATTAAACAGCATTTTTTTTGTTTTGTTGGCCACTTAGCGCCCCTCGCTAAGCCACTGATATTACATTTTGGGTTGATTGTTTTAAGCTAGAGAAAAGTGTAAGTGATTGCAGATAGCAATTGTTTCCATTGTGCTAGCCCAGGGGTCGGCAGACCGCGGCTCGCGAGCCGCATGCGGCTCTTGCCATAGGATTATCTGGCTCTTCTTACAAAACAATAGTATATAATAAAGTTCATGTTGCGGCTCTATGAAGGCATGGAAAAATCTACAAACTTGATATTCGGCTCATCTGGTTGATAAGTCTGCCGACCCCTGTGCTAGCCTAATGAGAGTGTGCACCGTCCAGGTAGACAGCACAAACTTTCGTTGTAATCAACTTCAAATATAATATAACAACTCAAGCCACTTCAAATGCCATTATCTAATTTCTTATCTTTTCGAATACCACAGAAACGGAATACATAACCACGAGACATGGACTAAAACATATAATATTCACACGCTATTTTATAAACGTTCACATACAAAAATATATTATACTAGCTGTTGCCCGCAACTACGTCTGCGTAATAATGAATGAAATAAATCTAATAAGATTTATACAAACTTTCATCCCCTATTTTATCCCCTTAGGGGTGGAATTGATCCAAATCCTTTCTTAGCGGATGCCTACGTCATAACATCTACCTGCATGCCAAATTTCAGCCCGATCCGTCCAGTGGTTTGGGCTGTGCGGTGATAGATCACTAAGTCAGTCACCTTTGAGTTTTATATATATAGATTATTTTGTTCGTGTATTGCGTGTTGTTGCAATTGAACTTGAAGTTTACATATTAAGTATACTAAGTGGCCAAGCTCCTTGATAATCCGGGCCATTTTTCAAAATATGAAATTCAATACGTATTTAAAAGGTATTTAAAAAATATTACACTTAGTCTTTCATATTTGTTGTCAGTAATTTAAAAGACATTTTGAAACACATACGGAACGATAATATTTTTTTAAAATATATTATGACATAATAGCACAAATATGAAAAGGGAACTCGGGTACATTTATCGAGAGTTCATCATCATGTATTCATATTTATTATTTGCTGCAATTTCTACTAAATCATGTAGATTATAGACGCGAATAATTTAAAAAGCATGTAGTCGTCGTTTCCACTATACTGGCCAGTCTATTGCATTCTTAGTTGTTATGAAATTTAAACTATATTTCAAACTACCTTCTTAATTACTTGTAGTTACTTGTTCATTACATACAATTTTATGAAAAAAAACGTCTACGCAAATATTGATTTTCTTGCACTATGACGTGACCTTGCTACTATTTTTTTATTTAACGTTCACTATGAAAAAAGTTTAATGGCGAGCTAATATTATCATGAACTCGAGAGGAAATTGTTACAAAAAAAAAAAGTTAAGGAACTTATCGATGTATATAAATATAGTTTTAATCTTAAATCAATATAAAAAATATGTAACTTTAGATTAAGTAAAAAATATATATGCTATATTAATACTAGCTTTTACCCGCGGCTTCGCTCGCATTTAAGTCATTAAATAAGTATCAGAGATCATTTCAATAGGAATTAATTAATATGATTCCAAACAGCTGAAACTATAGTCAGTTGGAAACTATAGTAAAAAAAAAATATTTTTTTAATAAAAAATATCCTATGTTACTTCTAGTACCTCCAAACATATGTATACAAAGTTTCATGATGATCGGTTAAGTAGTTGTTGCGTGAAAACGTAACAAACAAACTCACATTCACATTTATATATTAGTAGGGATAGAGATGTATTAGATTTGTATATAATTTTCGTCCTTATTTAGTGTACTTTAAGTATGTTAGTTGTGTGTAATATTTTTTTATTTATACGTCATAAAAAAAACTAATTTTGCGTGTTATAGTACAATCAGTGATGTTTTTGTTCTGATATCTTAGTTTGCAGTTTTACAATGCTAATGTCTTACTCTACTCAATTTCAAAATAAATAGCGTAATTATGTGTAAAAGGTAATCAAAATGATTTAATTAATTAAACCCTTAATTGACCTTTATTACATCTAAATCACGATCAAAATAAATGCAAGGTTACACAATCGGTTCAGCACTCTGCGAGCAGTTTTCCTTGAACTGTATACAATTAATTTTGTCAGTGACCAGGCTCATCATCCTTTCTAATCGATTGAGTTACGTGCTACGATGTGCGAACTATGAAGTGTAGTGCTTCGAGAGGACTATGTAATTATTCAAGTCCTTGTTTAACTTCTCAAAATTTTTCAAAACGTGAGAATTATCATAATATAGTTCATATTAGACTCACGATTTGTAACTCGGAGTAAATTATTAGCGCTCAATACTATCATCTATGGGCTTATCACGAATTTTAGTCTGGCTTTCGAACCGAGTTCGCTTCAAGCGATTTGTATGGAAATTTGAGCAGCGCCACCGCGTGCGGATTTGGAACTACAATATTTTAGATACTTTTTGTTAATTTTCGAACGTCTCGATCCTTCGTTCATTTGATATGTTGCTGGTGCTCGTTAGTCGTTAGCAAAAATTCCTGATCCCGATTGCTAACGGATCCGTTTTACTTGTGACAGCTCGATTCGAAAGCCAGACTAAATTTGTGATAAGCCCACTGAACATAACGCGGACATAGACAGGCTGCACGCTTATCTTTATTTTACTTTTATGAATGTTAATATCTTAATATTTCATACCTCCCCCCTCTCTCTCTCAGACCCCCCACTCCCACCCCCACCCCCTATAGCCCATCAATCATAATATACAGTGTGTAGTGTATTCATTTAAGTAAAACGTCAGTTTTTCAGATTGATGTCTGTAATCAGCTGCTCATTTAATTAGCCTTTGTGCCGATTCGCCACTAATTTTTGGCTTAGAGTAGGCCAACAGACTGAGCCGTTAGCTTCATATAAACTGATTTATGAGTCCGTCTTCTTGAATTGAAAACTTTAAGAAAATTATTTAAATGTGTAACACGGAGTTGTGTTCGAAAACACGAGCGATGATGATTTTAGTGAAACAACTCGGTTGCAAAGAAAGGTGTTTAATATTAAAACGCACACACGAGATGACAATGACAGATCGATAGGAACAGACACGCTGGCTTCACAACCTCCATCTGGGAAGCAGTGTTGCCCACATTCCTACTGTACAATACCCTTTTAAAAATAGGCAAAAGCTACAAATGTATTTATAAGTTAAAGTTTACAAATAAAATACCTAAAAAGCGAAAACATCTCGTAAATGATTTTATAATCAGAAATAAAAATGTGGCGAAACAATCAATGTTATATTATTAATTTCCGTTGTAATCCAAGTAGTGACTAATTACTTTCTATTAATTGCATTCACGCTTTCTTTCCGGCTTGTTTTATTAGTTCACTTATTGATATACAATATATAATAGATTTTTAATTTTATGATAAGCCATGAAAATCAGTCATAACACTACAAAGAAGTAATATGGAATGAAATGAAAATCGTTTATTAGCATAGACACTAGAGGCGTGCGCTTGCTCATCGTCAGGCTCTACAATGGTTTCGGATAGGTGTATCACGAGAAGAACATCACAAAAAATTTTACATGAAATAATTAACAAAAAAAAAACTGAATTTTAATTAAGAGAAAAAAAAGTAAATAACAATTCATAAAGACCACAAGAATTAAAATTAGATCATATTCACGGTGGAACAATAATATAAAAACTATGCAGTAAAAAAAAAACTATAAGTAGCGAGGAGAGAAGCATGCAAATTTTATGTTTTTTTTTTAAATTTAATATTGCCAGCAAAACGGAACAATCCGGGACATAATAATTAAAATTTAAAAAAAAACAACATTAAACTTATAATATGAAGTGAGGTCCATTCCATCCAAAACGAACTATTAACAGAAAACATTTTGTACTTGCGCAATGAAATATCCTTCTTATACATTCAAATAAAATATGACAAAGTGCATATTTAATATACAAATAACTCTTTATGTAAGTCCATGACATTCACTTATTGTCGATGACATTTAAATTTAATATTATTGTTAAGAATTAATTGATTTTATCGCTAAATGATGTGTAATCCGCTTTCAAAACTAAATTTTTATTTAATTTGATTTGTAATAATATTCTTTTTTTAACGGTTGCTTCGATATTTCAATTTTGTTAACAGTGTTCTATATTTGAAATTTTGAAATATTATTCGATTTTAAGCGACAAAAGGCAAAGATTTTGATACACATAAAAATATATATCAAATAACTTACAAGCAAAATGAATAGACAAGAAACGTAATATGTAATAAAAACATTACTTCAGAACGAGTTCAGTCCGAGAAGTGTAGATTCTTGTTTATGACGTAACACAGTTGCTTTTACATTTCGATTTGAAGTATATGCAGAATCTGCACTATATATTGTAGGGTGATAATCTATGTTACATAGGTAATAATGACTATAATCATACTATGATACCTAATCCAAATACAAATCCGTGAAATGACCTCGCATTTCGTCTCCTCAAGCCGGCATAGTGAATACGACAGAGACATATGTCAGATTGCTATAAAAAATATTGTTGTTGATTTAATAGAACGATAGTGGGATTTACACCGAGTTCTAATTAATGAGTCATTCAAACTTAGTAAAATCTATGAATAACTAATAATACGGTAAAACTGAACGCCCTTGTCTTTCTATAAGAAGTATAAGAGATAAACTAAATTATAATGTTTTACAAATATGGGAGAGGTGGGAGCTTTTTTTGTAGTATGTTAATTTAATTTAAAATATCAAATGTGAAGGTTCGTAATTAAATTCCGCTTTTGAACATTAATTTTAGGTGATTTTTATGTTTTATATCAGAAACATTACTTAAAAGCTTATATAGATCTAGAAGGATTTATGGCGGTCGATTCTACAAGTCGAAAATACTCATTTATGAAGATTTGAGGTTTTGACGTTTATGCTGTCAGTGTCATCTTTCTTGTTTCTTCTGATCTTTCTATTGCCACAATGCATTGTGATAACTATATTTTTAATCCATTTTAATCTACACTATTATTTCACTTTCTCTAAAGATCTATTTCATTATAAAACGTTGGTAAAAGAAAACTATGTGATATATCACAAAAAAAATTGCTACAAAGATTATGTACTATATATTCACATTTAGTGTAGATCCTGTTGCCCTAAATTTGCACAATATTGAGTGGAACACTAGTAGACTACGACACTCAGAGAAACATCGTGTTTTTATATCCCGAAATCCTGATGTCAGTCGAAACCGTTCACAAATTGCATCAGAGCATGCAGTGATAGAACGTTTATTGCAAGTAACCACATATATTTGGTTACATGATCTTATAAAATGATATATTAAGATAACTACTACACGCTACAATAATATGGAACAGGCTTTGTGTGAGTAAAAATATTAACACTAGAACTACGAGCCGGTCAATATGACCTATTTTTACCAACCGGTCAAAATGACCGGATGACTTGTGCGTGCAAAGTATTAAATATAATTCAATAAACTGATTGTAGAATTGTAAATAATAGAATCGTTTACAAAAAATAACGAGTAGGGTTGTATATAAAAGTCTTGTGAAGAATTTTTGAAACCGGTCATATTGACTGGTTAGTAGTTCTAGTATTAAAGAGCATATTTCAACAATGGAGACTGGATACGAAGAAATACTGGTATGAAAATACATGCAACTGACTCAAAGAGGCTTTATAGGCAGATCCTCAAGAGAGGGAATGAAGCATTTGCTTCGAGCAATGTGATGTATAATAGCCGCCCCACCCCTCGCATGTGCCGCAGTTTTAACGATCTACTCGAAAATATCACTGATCTTGATTTGTTCCGCTTAAAGCCAAAGAAGTTCAAGTCTATTTTACACTTGGCTTCCTCGTGATGTTCGGTGTTTGAGCAGCAGACTGGCATTTGTATTTAATCATAAAGTATATAGTTTTCTTCAGATGTTTAACACAACTATTAGGTTACCAAACTTAGCTTAATTTCTCTAGTCTAGTGTAGTTGTTACTTTCATGTTATGGTTTGTTAACTGTTTGTTTGTGTGTGTCTAAATAAATAAATATTAGTCATAGTTCTAAAATCAAAATTAAAATGTGTTTTTAATACGTTTGTTTAAAATATTTTCATCGTCCAAATTATTTTATTATACGTCGAGAGTATAAGCAACCCTGACCACGTAATCCGATAACTATTCCTACTCGATATTAAACAAAACAAAAAACATACAAAACCTACTTGGTTAATCAATTTTAATTTTAATGTAAACTGACATTAGATTGTGTAAAATTAGAACGGATGTTTTAGCTAATAAGCAAATTTCGCATTTTCAAAGGAAGTTAATTTAAAAAAAGTTGAAAACATTACTTCTTTCCGTGTATCTTTGTAATTTGTTTCTCAAAAATTGATGGTTCTGTTCATGTTTAATTTATTTCTTTAGTTTTCTATAGGAAAAGGACATAGGGCCAGTGGCTAGTGACTAATTAGAGGCAGTTGTTTTCTAACTTTTCCAAAATACAGACCAATTAATTTGCTATAGCCGTTAAAGAATACATTTTAGCTAAGAAAACAATAAAAGTTTGTTTCTATAGTATTTTATCTTTTAGTAGGTGATCTATTGTAAGATCTTCAAGTAACACAACCGCATAATAGTGAAGAGTAATCATGTCACGGCAAATGTGAACGGCCTCTCACGATGTCTTATGTTTTTTAATTTAACTTTTGGAAGTGACAGTACTTTTGTTATTTGAAACTATACGATAAAATCTTAAAATTGCTATGTAATAAGAAACAATATAAATTATACCATAACCGATTTTATAGATTTTTGTTTTTAGAATGTATATTCTTGTTTCCGTTTTTTAATAACATGCGTATACTGTTGAAGTAGCAACACAATTACTTTTGTTTATGGTATGTACATATAAGAGAGATGTCTATGGTTAGTGTGGTTGAAGAGATGTTAACTGAGAAAGGTCGACACGTGTTGTGTATTATGTATTAGTGAAATTAAAGAATATGATAAGAAGATTTGTGTTTCACTGCCAACCTTATCCAACATATATATAATAAATTATAATGCTAAAAAATTAAATAAAATATTTTTATTGCAAAAAATTATGGCTACAAAAGAATAAATTCTTTTCAAACTAAAACAGCCTGTCATGGGCGTAAGCAGCCATGGGTTCAGGGTGGGGCAGTAGTCTAAAATAATACGTAACTAGCAAACTATACCCACGGTCTTACCCCGGTTAATTTTTTTTGTGTCGACTGACGACTGTCGAGTGTGAACTTTCTGGCGGATATTAAGTATTTTAGTTAGTACCTAGATAATTAAGTTTTTTAGGTTTGATTAGGTACCTTACAAATCAGAGCCAGGGTGGGGCAAGCACCCCACCCTGCCCCACCGTGGCTACGCCCATACAGCCTGTGTATTGGAAGCACTTACATCGACTTAGAAAACTATCAGTGTTTTCTCTGTAACGGTGTAAAGATGTATAATAACTTGTCAAATGTTATTAAAATGTTGAATGATTTAGAATTTAAAACAAAAACAAATGACAGTCTAATATTTGTTATTGAAGTGAACAAAGCGTATTTTGACAAGTCCAAATATTCCTATAGGAACCTGCGGATGATGTAAGAGAATGCAATACAAACTATGAATAAACTAACAAAAAAATATATATATTGAAAACTGTTCTTAAAACCACACCACATAACCAAACATTATCACAATTCTAGTTATCGATAACTGTATGTATAAATAAACAGAACACGACGCGTCATACGTAATACACAACAGAAGTGAGTGGACGTGTTTTTCCATAAAACAAAATGAACGACGATTTAAAACTCCGACTTCGATGTTTGGAAATGTCAGGAAAAACAATTGAAGAATTAGCTTCAAAAATTGGACGTAACCCTGTTTATACTGCCGCTGCAGTCACAGGTAATGCGCAATTGACGAAGGAAGATGCAGACAAACTTTATTCATACAACACACATTTAAGAGACATTGTAGATTTGAGTGTGAAACCTCCGATCCGCGTTAACAATACCGATTTGGAAAGCGATCCGTTTTTGTATCGATTGAAGGAAATGGTAACCGTGTACGGGCTTCCATTGAAGCTTGTTGTGAATGAGAAACTCGGCGATGGAATTTTAAGTGCAATAGACTGCAAGGTGGATGTGCAAACGCGGAAAGAAGGTGATGCAGACCGTGTGACAGTGTCGTTTGATTGCAAATTTCTTCCATACAAACCTTGGTAAAAAATATAATAAATAAACATTCATAAATATATTATCTTTTATTTAAATAAACACCGTTTAAATTTACAGTACTTGTTATTTGAATAAAATATTGATAAAACTGATGAAAAGTCTGGAGTTCGATATAATATTTACTTATCCCTACTAATATTATAAATGTGAATCTGAGTTTGTTTCTTACGTTTCACGCAATAACTACTTAACCGATCATCATGAAACTTTGCACACATATTTTTGGAGGCACTAGAAATGACATAGGATACTTTTTATTAAAAAAAATATATATTTTTTACTATAGTTTCCAATTGACTATAGTAAAATATTGAGTATAGTTCTATTGAAATGATATCTGATACTTATTTAATAACTTAAATGCGAGCGAAGCCGCGGGTAAAGGTTGGTTACAATATAAATTTGACATGTTGAATATTTGTACCGGGTCTGGGTTTTATATGTTTGTGTCGTTCTCGTCCTGACACTAATACTAGATTCAATAATTCATTCTAGATGTAATCAGACTTCTAGCCGATTACTTATTAATTTATTTTAAATAAAAATATATGTAGGTATATATAATATTTCCATTAATATTTGCGCTAAAATTATTATAGCCTTGAAATTCTACTTTCAATATTAACCCGGCGAGACCGTGGTGAAAAAATGTAACAAGGACTATGTGGCAGGGTATGACATACCCGTATAAAAAATTGGCTGTAAAACTTGACCCTTAAGAAAAAACATTATAAAAATTATTCTTCATTATAAAAAGACTAATTTATAACGTATTGGAAATAAAACATTTGCGCCATTTCAACAATTTTTATATATTACTTAACTGGAAACAAGACACTATACATTTTCAACAAAAATTTTCACACTTGAAAGAAAACGACAAATGAAACTAAAGAAAACAAGTTTTATGAAAAAAAAACTTAAAGATATGATAGACCATGAAATAAGTAACTAAATAAACTTTAAAAAATAATAAAACATCTTAGGACTATCTTAAGAACTGGAGTCCAATTCAGTGCAGTTTTTGCAAAAAAAGTTGCATACTCCATAGCCTTTGCACATACGAATTTTGTCTTCCGATCCTTTTTGTTTGGGCAATATCCGCATCTAATATAACGACCAGAAACATTTTGAGTCGATGAAAGTGGTTTGTTTCGTCGTGATCGAAAATCTCTTGGTCAGTATCAGATTGAAGATGGTGTTCACTACAATGGTCAGATTCTTCTCCAGAACTCGTCTATTCGGAAGTATTTTCTAGTACTTCCTCCAGCATGGACCAAAGTCGGTTTTCTTTAGTGTCAACGTTCATTTTCTATTAAAATTTACAACGCAACAAAGAAATTAAGTTAAAATAGCAGAAAAAACAGTGTCAGTTTTTGTCACGAAATATATACATCAGCTATGTGGCAGGGTATCGCATGCCCAAACGCAGTTTGCAAGCATGCATCTCGAGCGCAGGCTGATGCTACACTCCGATGACGCCACTATCCCCTGCCGCAACCCTTTAACTCCAGCTACTAAAAGCAACACGTAGATACGAAATAAAGGAAAATGATGGGATTTATTTATTCTCTAATTCTATTCACTTACATGATGATGAATTAAAGAACCAAAACTCGAGTTTATTATGACTTATAAACAGTGGGCTTATCACGAATTTTTGTCTGGCTTTCGAACCGAGTTCGCTTCAAGCGATTTGTATGGAAATTTGAGCAGCGCCACCGCGTGCAGATTTGGAACTACAATATTTTAGATACTTTTTGTTGATTTTCGAACGTCTCGATCTTTCGTTCATTTGATAGATTGCCGGTGTTCGTTAGTCGTTAGTAAAAATTCATGATCCTGATTGCTAACGGATCCGTTTTACTTGTGACAGCTCGATTCGAAAGCCAGACTAAATTCGTGATAAGCCCACTGTTTACAATCCGAGGATTTTGTATAGCGTGTGCAGAAATCGTAAATCTTTGATTCAGTAAGTAGTCATGTATCACAATTATAAAAACAAAAGAACTACTAAATTAATTATACTAGAACAGGGGGTGGCCTAAGTCGTTGATAGTCCGAGCCATTATTCAAAATTTAAAATTTTTCACGAGCCGGAATTAAATACGTATTTAAAAAGTATACAAAAAAGGTGTTAAAAAACGTTGCATTTAGTATTTCATATTTGTTGTCAGTAATTTAAAAGACATTTTGAAACACATACGGAAGGAACGACAATAATTTTTTAAAATATAAAATTGAAATTTATAAAAAAAAATGGAATTCTAATTGGAACTCGGGTACCTATATTTATCGAGTGTCACAAATAATCCTTCAAAGAGCCGCAGCCAACCCCGCACTAGCAGATTACAATAAAACATAGATACGAGATAAATATTGTCAATAAAAAAAAACGGGTCCTATAAAGTATTTCGTACAATTTCCTTTAGCATTTCTCTAGTATATTTAAACAAACTATTGGAATCAAATCTTAATTGAGTAATTACAATAAACAGTACATCCTATAACAGGTGTTGTTACCCCACAAAATGTTTTGTTAGTAATTTTATTGCTATCCCTTTCACGAAATTGAACGTGTATTGCATAGGGTATTCGAGTAACAATCAATTTAACTTCTATAGGTATAAATATTATAATTAGTTCGGTTGGATGAAACTAATTCTAATTTTTCGACTAATAAGTGCGTATTTTTTAATAGTTCATATTGTTACTTTTGGAACTGTAACCTTAAAAGATTAAGAATATATAAGAAACTGGAAAAGTAGGAACACTAGCAGACGACGATACGTGGACTTTTTAAAAATGTGGGAGTTTCCCGTGCCTCACCTATATTATTAGACAAATTAATCCCACTCGAAAATAAACCAATGTCTATTTCTCTGAATACAAGAAACTAAAAGGTTTCTTCGTCTTCTTCTCGTCATACGCCTTTCCGAAGTCATGGTAGAGTCTAATGATGAACAAGCGCACGCCTTTAGTGCCTATACTAATAAACGATTTTCATTTCATTTCATACTAACATTATATTGTACAAGGCTATTTTTAGATACTTTTTGTTAATTTTCGAATGTCTGATCTTCGTTCATTTTGATGATTGCTCGTGCTCGTTAGTCGTTAATAAAAATTTATGATCCCGATTAAATAATTGATCCGGTTTTACTGTATAAAGCTTCATCTGAAAGCCAGACTAACGTGATGACCCCACTGTCTATTTCGAC